>JAJLRJ010000001.1:1343909-1496409 GCA_024195265.1 Dendrophyllia cribrosa | reverse complement strand
AGTAGTGGGAAGTAGGGTCCCCGTGTGCGGCGAGCGCGGATGCACAGCAGACTCCTGTCTGACCAATGGGAGCGAAGCCATCATTTCCTGCAGGAAGTCTCATCATAAACACACCCACAGCCGCGCCGTGGTTTTCTGTTGGCTGCACAGCAATGGCAGACGACGGCTTCTGCAGGCAACACAGGACAAAACGATTACAATTTGCTGCATGAGAGAAAACCTCTATGATTCATGCTTCATGCCATCAGTCGGCACGAAATGCAATGCAATGAATCCTTGTACAACATAAATGTTACCACCCACTCATAACACCCGACAGTTACAGGGCACGTGGGTTCAAATCATTCAGTTTATTAGGCGGGGGGCTAAGTTTTTCTTTGAACGTTTTATTTAATATTATTTATTCATTTGCATTTAAAACAGATTACAACAAATATGTGTCGTCCCGTTAGATTTCAAGGGGGGTTGATCTTGTCTGTGCTCCATATTTTTCCTTAGGGGGGGGGGGGGGGGGGGAAGGTTTTTTCATAACAGGAATCGTCAGGGGTGAACCGTTAGATTTCAAGGGGGGTTGATCTTGTCTGTGCTCCATATTTTTCCTTGGGGGGGGGGGGGGGGGGGGGGGGGGGTAAGTTTTTCTTTCATTACAGGGGTGAACCGTGCTCCATATATTTCCTTTAGATGTGTCGCTGCAGCCAGGAATTTCGGGCTTTCGCGGCTTGCAGTTTTTTTCCTCGAAATCGCCCGCTCCCTTCTTAGAAGTAAAATGGTCAGTCCCATGTGAGTTTGTTGTTGGTTTGCGGTAAGTAACACGTTTTTCAAATGCGAAAATCCCACAATACCGCACTCAAAAATAAAGCCCAGGGAAAATTATCGGTTGTTACATTAAAATTAAAATTCGTGATTTGCGTGATCTAGCGACCACGCAGCACAAAACGTAACACACCAACTGCTAACACCAACAGCAGACAACCCACCTTAATTAATTTGTCTTGTGTGGAATCTGTGAAAGCCACACAAACCTTGGCAAACGGTCGGCTAGCCATCAGCTTCATCTCTTCAACACGGTGCTGTGAGAAACGCATGTGACAAACAGGTAGTTAAAATTAAAATGGTACAAATTTCGGTTATAACTATATTTACATATTATATGTACTAAAAACTATAAAATACATTATGACATGCGACTTGGAAAAAGACAAACTACTATAAAAAAAATACAAATTTTGCCCATAGATTTTCGATTTTTTACAGCACTGAGTACCCGAGGGACAATTTTTTGACAGTATCGCATGAGACTCGCCTGTTCCAGACGTTAAGATTGTGGGTGGGCTAGACGAGGGGAGACTGGGAAGACTCGCTCTTTCGCTCTTTCGCGCCTGTCACCCTCCGTCAGCACTCGCGATGTTTTTCCTTCGCGTGCCGCCTGTCCTTTGCCCCGCACTATCCGAACGCCTAAAGCTACGCCATTAGCACTATATTTGACAACAAGAATTACAAATTGAAAATGTGTCAAAAAGAGAACTAGTTGAGCTTGACTCTCCAAGTTGACCCCGCCTAGAATAGCTTTCTTGCTAGTTTGCGGGTGGCAAAGCTCAAAACGTTTTTCCTTTGTAAATTCTTAAATAAAGTTGTTGTTGCTTTTACATTCCACTGATTAACAATACTCACTCTTGCCATCATATAGTTTGAATACCGGACTTTAATCTTCCATGCCAAAGCCACTATGAACAACAGCGAGAAGAAACAGCTACGAAAATAGCAAGAAATGAAACAAGTCAGAATTTAAACCCGACGCTTTTAATAAAACACTGACCCTCACCCGGCTTAACTGCAGGCTCGAGTGTGTTAACAGCTGTTATACTTACGCAAAAAATGTAATAAAAAAGCTGAGGATAACGAATTTCTGCTTCTGGATGAAAGAAATCTGTAAAATAAAATTCAAAAGAATAACAGTTGTGCTTTCTCGATTCTAATTTGATCTAAGTATCCTAGAGTTACAGGCTTGTCAGTAAGGGCCGGTACCCCTATTTACAACAGACCATGTTAGAAAAGTAAATACGAGACGTCAACACGCAGGCCATGTGTAGGCGATGTGCAGACCATGTGCAGGCCATGTGCAGACCAAACACGATTAACTGGCAATGATTCGCCGATAATAGTCCGTCCATGATCAGACAATTGTGAAGCAAATTCAAACATAAACTGAGTTAAGAGAGTTCATGCAGACTTGGATCTAATTGCAGTTTGCAGAACCGAGTTTCAAACATGATTCGCCAATTAAGATTCGCTCGCCATAATTCGCGTGTCATGATTCGCCCGTCATGATTAACCCAATGTCATAGTGTTTAATATGGACACATTCCTTTACCACGGTCTTGTCTTGGGTGAATCAAGACCGGTGAATCATAATCGGCGAATCCTGTTCTGCACATTGCAGTGAAATCGGCTGTCAACAAAAGCGTATATTTACTTTTTTACTCATAAATATTGTTGGTTTGCACTTACGTAATATCAAAATTCAGAATTATTAAACAACAGATTTCGATGTTTATGAAATTGAAGATAGTTTAAAACTACATATCTGAGTCAAATTTTGAAGCACAAGAGAATTTCGTTCAAGAGTTATAGGCGAACGAGTATCAGACATCTTTAGCAAGAACCGATGGAGCGGCCATCTTGGTGACCCACTTTGGAGCACCAAGATGGCGGCCAAAATCTCACCACAAAATATTGTATTCACTACAAGTCTCATTAAACCGGCTTACAAGCATCTATAATGCAAAAATAACTTTCAACTGGTTCCATTTTGTTTATTTTCACGGCTTATCTGAAATGGCGTGATGACACATTTAATACCTTTATAAATCGGAGGCAAAACATCGTGAAAACCTGAAACTTTTTTGTAAAAGATTATAACACTGGTGTCCAGATACCATGTTAAAAACAGCTTTGTACGATGTAAAATTTACATTTTTTATTTTTTATGACGTCATCTGCAAGCCAAGAATATAAAGCACAGGTAACAATGCAATGTAATACAACGTTTTTACCAAAACAGTCTTGTGCAAACTTCACGAAACGCTTTTCTAATTTAGTTTTCTCCGGTTGCGGTAAGGCGTTGCAGACAAAAAACGTGAAAAATTATGTAAAAAAAAAAAAATAAAATAATGTGGTAGTTTCTGCCTTTCGCGTTTGCCATTAATGCCATGCTAAATCTCCCTACGTTCAAGCTGTATTTACGGCTACAAAATTTCGTTGCCTCCTCTTGCACCAGCCTTACCTGTAGTGAAACGAATCCTTTAATATCAAAGACGTGAACTTTAAAAGTGAATTGGTCCCGGCCAAATCTGTAGTCCTCATGTGAGAAGGCTTCTTTGTAGGAGCCTATTTCTTTGTGACTTATGAGTGTTTCTTCTGGAAATTCATCTGCAAGACAACACATCCAGTACCCAATGTTTAGCACAGAAAACTTGAAACAGCTGTTGTAGAATATGAAGCAAATGTTTTCATGGAATGTTATTTATTGCCCTCAAGCTGGAGGCTTGCTGAAACGGACACAAAGCTAAACGAAATATCACACCATGGAAGGGAATACCCCTAAATTCAGGTTATAACTGAGCCCCCCACCCTCGCTAACGAAAAATGTAAAAATGACTATCAAAAGATGGTCACCATGGAACACGATGGAAACATATGTCATGAACAAAAATCTGTCAAATCAAAATGTTCTATTCCCAGATAAATTAAAAAAAAAGTCACATCATTTGGTGAGTATTGGTTAAATGCTTTTAAGGCCAGAAACGTTCAAATTTAGCGTGGGAACGTTCCGCCTTACAGCCACCTCCCCCCACCCCCCCCTCCCGGGCTGAATCGAGTTAAGTTGACTTTTTCCCAATAAGAACCTATTTCAAACAAGCTGAAACATGTTTTTATAAAAGAGGGGACACTTAAATGCCCCATTTTAGCCTGTAGGTTCTTAATCCCCTAAATTCATATATGGGTTTTTACCGTGTTCGTATTACGCATTAATTTTGAAACACTTGTAATTAGCTGTAGTACCTGAGCTGATGGATAGATTAAAAAAAGCGGAATCCCCGCTCTTAATTTCCACCTCAAAAATGACATCCTCGTCATCCTGCAAATGAATAAACAGAATACTTTTAGCACTCTTCCTCCAGTCTGCACTCAGGAATTAGTGTTCACACTTGATTGCCAACAAAAAGAAGAACTCACCTGTGTAGGAATGTTGAGGAAAGAGATGCTTGTCTTGTTTGAAACATTAAACGTGAATTGAAAACCAGTCTTAAGATTACCTGTAAACAAACAAGGATAAAGCTCATAATAAAACCAATACAACGCAACCGTTTTGGGGGCCAAGGGAGGTAGTCGTACACAGGGGAGGGGACGGCCGCTTAAAGAGAGTGCCCAACTCAAATATCGTGTTGTCATGAGGAGTATGGTCAGGCGCTTGCTTGGGGGAGATCCTGCTTTATTTGTTTATTTATTTATATATTTTTTTAAAATATGCTTTATTGAATACACAAACAATTAAACAAAACATGCAGTAAAGTAAAACACTTATAAAGATAAGAGATAAAATTACAAGACATGAAAATGCGAACGCTACAATATGAAAGTAATAGAAATGCAAATGAATGCTAGGAATACATAGATAACTGACACAGATAGGAATGCGATTTTATTTAAAACAGCGCTTCCAGAAGATGACTTTTCATCATCTGTCACGTGACAAAATACTCCACGATTCTTGAAGTATTTTGGCGGCAGCCTTGTCCAGCGGTTTCGCCGCGCCGCCATTTTGAATTCGGAGAAGACCCTAGGAACAAGATTGAGCAACAAGAACATTGAAGTCATAACGGCGCAGCTACATGTATATACCAAGACAATTAATACAACGCTGTTGAAACCACTTACTGTAACAATGTCCACCATTTGTAGCATTACCAACTACATCTGTATCATCATCGCACCTGTATAACCAAACAAACAAATAAATAAATGACTTACTCAGAGAAGAAGGGATAGATGAGAGGGCCCAACAGGAAAATGGGACACCTTATTGAGACTTATATAACGGAGTAACTGGTTAGCTTTTAGTTACAGTTGGGGGTAGCAGTTTATATAGTTAAATTTAGGACTAAGGAACCCGAGAAGCTAGGTGGTACAGTGGTACGGTAGGCTATGTAAGCCTAAGCCGAGATGAGGTCACAGCTTCAATACTGAGTGGGGATTCTAGATTTCTTTTTTACACAAAAATTTATTGAAAATAAAATTTTAAGTGTCGACATTACGTTATATAAGTCTCAATAAGGAGTCTAGGGCCCTCTCATCTATCCCTCCAAGTGCTTTCCTTCCAAGTGCAGTACAAAGAATATCAAGGTACACTCACTGCACAGGACAACCAAACCATTGCAAATCCTAACTGCACCACGGCCCAACACAGGATACCCAAGTTCACTATAAAGAATACTAAAACACAATATAACCAAACTATCTCAAATTACCATTCACAGTGATCTCCAGTCACCCAGCGGGCTAAACATTCACATTTGCCATCCTTAGGATCACAAGTCTCTGCATGGCCATTACATTCACAAGCTGTAAACAAAATCACCAAATCAATTACAGTGAAACCTGTATTAAGCGGACCCCATCTGAAGCAGACACCAGCTTGGGTGCCGAGGGTGTCCACTGAATACAGGTTTGACTGTAAAAACAAATTAAATGTTATTAGGGTAGAATGAAAAAGAAAACCTCACTTATAAGCGAGTTCCCAGTGTTTCTGGGGTGTAATCCGAACACACGGAGAACGTTCGAACGATGACAACAAGCAAGGGGTCATAATGACGTCATTGCACAAAAATTAACGCAGGCGGCATTGCCTGAACGTGATTTTTACACCAGTAACACATGGAACTTTTGATTGCACATGTAAACTGCGCTGTCGTCAATCAATGAACAATATTGTCAGACATGTCGTGACAATAGGTAAGTACCTTTACACGTCCCTCCATTCTTGGGGTTGCCAAAATGGCCAACTGCACAAAACTCACAACGAGGCCCTGTAAAAGCATGAAATCGTCAATAAAACAAATTAACTTTCTTAGAGGAACTAACGAGTCTCTTAAAGAGACAATGTCCCAGCGGAGTTTTCTTTAAGTTTGCTTTATTATCTTGAAATAGGAAGAAAACATCGCCAACAGTTATGAAAGCAGCGTTAATACCATTCACAGACATAATCTTCGAGGTGCACAACATAACCTGTTTATTCCGCGACCGAACACTGAGGCCCTCAAGAAAAGTTTTCGTTATAGGGGTGCAGTAACATGGAACAGTCTGTCAGCGGAGGCTAAGCAGGCCACTACTTTAAATAGTTTTTATTCCGCTATTGTATATTAGAATTTTCTTTACTTAGTTTCGTACTTATTATAGGATTTCTTTTTTAATAATGTTTGTAATTTTTAAGTCTTAGCTTTTTTGTACTAGGTTTGTACGTTGTTGTCAAGGGCAACTTGCTGCGTTTCCAACGGCAACTTGTCTGTCTACGTCTACATCTATAATTGTAATTCACAAAGGTTTCCCATACACGTGAATTGGTCAGCTTTCAGCTGTCAGTGGACGTCATCAGTTATTTCGCGCGTTTTGTTACTGATAACGTACACAACAGACAAGTTACCGTTGGAAACGTAGCAAGTTGCCCTTGACAACAACATAGTTCTAACGGCAAAACTTTGTCACCAAACATCGCACGCGCCTTGCTCAACTGATAATCGTAGTAAATTAGGTAAGCGCAATTTTGTCATTTCGGGGGGGGGGGGGGGGGGGGAGGCAGTGTCCTCTAACAAGAAAACACTAACACAAACAAACAAATCCGGAGCCACTTCCTCCATTGCAGAATGGAGCTGAATTACGGAGGACCAGAGAGGTGAGATCGGACTTCAGCATATAAGGCGCAAAAGAAGAGGGTGTTTGACTTACCGTCTGTATTGTTCTGACACTTTTCACAGATGTTTTTGTTGATACATCTGCTGTGTCCATTACACTGGCATTCTATAACAAATGGCAAAAAATAACTGCATTTACTTCATGTGCACAATTCAAATTATTTATAGGTTGCGTCTATTGATCATGCCGCATTTCTTAAAATAAACGCCTGTTGAAACACTGGTATCTACACGTACATACCATGTTAGAAACAGCTTTGTAGGATATATCGTTTAGATTTTTGACATCATATGAAAGCCAAGAATATGGCACACGACATCATATCAACACATATCAGTACCTGGACACTCTATAAAGAACCATTGTTTTCCTGGACACTGACGATCTGAAGCATTTGAAGTTTTTGTCAAGGGACCATCATCTCCTCCCTCCATACACTTCCCCAAACCAGTGGCTGAGCCATCATCACACCAGCCGCACTCAGGAAGGGTGTGGCAATCATCACATGTCTTCATCTCAGAACAGCGCACACCTTACACAAACACAAAACAAAAACAACATCAATTAATGGCGGCACAGTACATTGGCTGCGATCGCACTTGGTGAGTTAACTGGGTTATTTTTTAGTAACCCGGTTAAAATAACTCGGTTAAAAGTGAAATAACCGAGTTTATTTTTCTGAGCGGCCGCACTTCAGGAGGTTGAACTTTGAACGCGAGAGATCATGTTATCATTTGCTAACGAGAGCTGTACAAAACAATACGATTAATGAGCGAAAACAATGCCTCTGCACGTGCATTTTACATATTGTTATTCCCTGCAAAACAACA
This sequence comes from Dendrophyllia cribrosa, assembly GCA_024195265.1. NCBI lineage: Eukaryota > Metazoa > Cnidaria > Anthozoa > Scleractinia > Dendrophylliidae > Dendrophyllia > Dendrophyllia cribrosa. The sequence goes on along the minus strand of JAJLRJ010000001.1, from coordinate 1,488,610 downwards.
TCGTCAAATGATCCAATTATAGGTTTTGTGGAGAACATAAGCACACGACGGTTTTCCTTTCTCTATTTGAAATTGAAAGTCGTCCCTACGAAGGTCTACGAATTCAACAGGAAGCCAAAAATTACCGCGTAACGAAGATGATTGACAGATCGGGTAAGTTAACCTGTACACAACTACCTAGCGAGGTGGTTTAAATAAACCTAACCCGGTTAAAAAAATCTATTGTTCTTTAATTAATTTCCATGGGAACCGCTAACATGGTCAAAATTCGGCGAACGCCAAAAATACGCGGCCGCATCAGGAATTTTGTTAAACCAGTTAATTTTAATTAATTAATTGCAAATAACCGGGTTAACTACTCCAGTGCGGCCGCAGCCATTGTTTCCTTTACTATACGAGTACAGATAGAAAGTGGATTTTAATTGAGTGTCAGAATACTGCTTTGGTTTTGCACTGCTACACTTTGTGATTGATTCAAATATCGTGCTGCTATCTCAGCCAATAATTAGAAGTAAAACCAGAAGTGAGTTGCTCGCACGCATTTTCCTGCACTTGTGAATTGGCGCTGGCTACATGTGTTTGCTTTGAGCTCTGATTGGTTCAACAATTTGTCTGCCTCTGCTGTGATTGGCTACATGTGTTTGCTTTGAGCTCTGATTGGTTCAACAGATTATCAGCCTCTGCTGTGATTGCTTTGAGCTCTGATTGGTTCAACAGATTGTCTGCCTCTGCTGTGATTGGCCTTTTACCGAAACCTTAAAGCAACTTGGAAACGGGCCATGTTCCTTTTTAACTGTATGACATTAAAGATAAATTACAAAAGTCAATTTTCTTCTGTACACAGTGCCTGTGCGCATGTATTTTGTATTTCTTTCATCTCTGCACACAAGTGAATAAAAATACTTCTTGTCAAATTCTTCACTGTGCCTTTCAATAACACGCAAACTATAAAGTTCAAAGTCCAACTAAGGTTTACATTTTACGTTGCCGTCAATCATAATTATAGCGACAAACATTGGACCCCTGAAAACAGAACCTGACAAAATGGATCGAAATTCACCAATCACAACCCACAAGCATGACCACAAGATCACTTTGCACATTAAACGTATCATTGTTTCCTGAGATGTCCGCTATGATATTTGCAGCAGTGAAGAACAAAACTGTTGGTTGAGTTTCGCACTTCAGAGCTTGAATGTTATTGAAAAGCGCAGTAATCTTTATTGCACAGTTCATACTAACTTGAACACGTCTCTTGGACCCAGCCGCGGCACTGACCATAAGGGAAGTTAACAGCATAAGCATTGGAAGCCACACACTGCATCTCTGATTCACACCACATGCAATGAGATTTTGCTATGCAGTCGTCGCATGAGCTCAAGTTGAGGCATTCAAGCTCTTTGCATTTACCTGTCAACAAATTTACTGCTGCATCAGACACCTGGTAAAGGATCATATCATTCATCCATGGACTGGATAGGTGGGGCAAGATCATGGACTCTACAATTTAGTGCATCTTGATAATTATGCTGTGTACAATCTCATTTTCGGTTGAGTGGTAAAGGGCATTTGATTACATGTATGTTTCTGGAATTAATGTTACAGTTGCATAAAACCACTTGTTTCAATCCACTACACAGAAGACATTGTACAATCCATTACTGACAGCTTTATTTTGCTCTATTTCAGCCATCAGCAACAAAAAATTTGAACAGCCTGTATTTAAACCAACAGTTACAAATGCATGTTATGTAAAATGTAATGCTGCTGGATAAAAAAAAAAACAAAACATCTAAAACCCTCTCATGGGAAAATCTAGAAACACATTCCCCAAAGTTTAAACCAATTTTTGCTGTGTACAATTAAACACTTACAAAACAAAAGCAAATCATAAAAAATTATAATATAAGAAACTGTTGTGGTTTTCCTTTGGTTAGGAAATTTTCAAACCAGTTTGATCAGTTTCGTTTTCCTTTGTCTCATGCAGAAAATTGATTATGATAATGAATCTGAGACAAAGGAAAATAAAGTTATTTGGTTTGAAAATTTAAAAGAAAAATTTGAAGCACAACATACATGTACAGTTGTATACAATGACCGCAGGGTAGAGTTCTAGAATGGCTCACCACATGATAGACAACTGTACATGTAAAGGTGTATAGATAGCATGTAACTCATCATGTACATGTACAAGTAAGTACTCCCCACCATCTCCTGCTGGTCCTTTGCATAACTCAAACAATCAATCAACAGCAATGTATATACACATGATCATATACAGTGTACCTTGGCACGTGTCCAGTTCTCTTTTTGGACATTTGCCAGGGGGAATAATGCTTTCCTAAGGAGGGATGAAATAAAAATGTTATTTAAAACAATAAATTTATTATTTCATTGACTTGAACTCTCTCCTCTATTAACGGGCTTTTCTCTTCTCAAAGGGAGAATGAGAAGGCAAGGAGCTTGTAGATGAGTGCAGAAAAACCTCAGTTGCTTTTTTGTTTTGTTTTGTCTTGTTATTTTTCGGGGGGGGGGGGGGGGGGGGGGGGGGGTGTACAGTAGAAGGATAAGTCCTTTCATCTTGTTGTTCAACATAATTTCTTCAATTCTTGAGATTAAAACCAATATTGATGATGTTTTCAGGGTTTGCAGAGCTTTGCAGGTGCTCTTTAGATAAATATTGATAGCTGTCAATGAAATTGAATAAGAAAACATAAAATTTTCTGTACACGTATGAAAATGCCACAAGACAAGACCATGTAAAGGTGAGAAGAGAAACTCACAATATATATGTATTTTAAGTACCAAAAGCGTAATTGAAAGCTTTTGTAGGTAACCAGGTTACAATTGTATGAAAAGTAGTTATTTTTTCACCCATTCACAAGATAATCAATTACAACATTCTATTTAATTTAATTTAATTAATTTACCTGATTTGCAGGGCAATTTCCCTTCAAACATGTGCCTTTACACCATGAACAGCCTTGCAAAGCAGAAGTACATCTCTTGCAACTCTGGTTGATTTCACTGCATTTCTGTTCAGCTATAATATTATTACAAACATTGTGCATTATAAAATTAATGTACACTCTAGCAATTTTCATCATCAAATATATACATTATATTATGTTTTTGAAAAAGTGTAACTCTACATGTAGGTGATTGCATTGTAGAGAGAACAAAGACTTTCCCAACCCCAGGGATTGAATAATCTGGTACGTAATACAAAATGTAGAGAATCATCACAAAGTTACTGATCTGTGTGGTTTTCTCACCCAGAAAATAATGACTAATGACTCACAGTAAATCCCCTGGATGAAACACTTGTCAATCACATGACACATCTGGGATTTGGTCAGTGTCCCACAACAAGAGAAAGGCCAGATGCAAAATGAGTTTCATATACTTGTGAAGCATTCCACCAGGCCTTGGTTTGAACTTTACAATGACCACCCTGGACAGGTTTCCCTGTGGTGGTAAATATACAGCTTGAGTGTTTTGATGATCCCAGAAGCTGTTATGGCTGCTGCCAAGGTTCCTTCTGTTGCAGAAGTAGTGGGTTAGAGAAGGGGGGGGGGGGGGGGGGGGGGGGGGGGTGGGGGAGACAATGGACAGTCACTGGTCCTCCAAATTGGGATTGGATGCCCCACCCCATAATTTAAATGGGACATTTCGAGCCACATGGTACAATGAGGCCTACATGTACATATTTTTTCCTTACCCTTGATCTGTGGTTCTATGCATCGTCCTGGTCCAAGACATGAAAAGGTGGAGTCACTCCACAAACAGCCTGATGAATTGAAATGCACCTGACAAGTGGCCTTGTCTTTTATCAAACCGCAAGGGCCTGCAAAGTACAATAATTCACATCCCAGTTGTCTTTAAGAAACCTGTCATAATGCTCGTTACAGACTGATTTCAAGGATGAGGCTTGAGGGAACTGCCATCAGCCACTGTCTGACCAAACTTCCTACATGTTCAACTACATGTAATCTTTACAATGTGCATCAGCATAGTGTCTGGGCAAAAATTCAAAGACAGCTTTGACTTGAGAGTCTTTTATTAATAATAAGCCATAAATAACATAGTTGTGAATTCTGTAAATTCAGTTGAGGGTGCAAGTGATTTGAAATCATCCTTTAAAATTTAATGCATTGCTTAGCTGTTTTAATACACTGTATATCATGAAGATGTCTCAGGTAAAAAATAAATAATTTCAGATGGCAGATATCTGAGTAATGTTTTATCAAAATAAAGAACTTATTAGGTACCTGCCCCGGGTATTGCCCTCTCAGAATATCTCCCAAAAATGTCTCAGTGGGCATCCTGATGTCTTATTTCAAAATCCAAAATTTCAGCCCAATGTTTTAAATTGTTCAGAAGATATGGACATTCAAAATTTGGCCTTTTCACCTCTTTTGAGCATTCTGATTGGTTGAATTAGGTCACATGACCCTTTGGCGGGACATTCAAAATATAGTTTTTTCAAGAAACAGAATCGAAAAATATTAAAATCCGAATGAGAAAAACGCGTTTTTGTGATTTCCTTATTTGGTAATTCCCTATGAGTGACAGCTGTCAAACTCCCTCAACTATATATTGACTTGACAGATCAAAATTATATTAAAAGAATGTTTTCAATCCTCAAAATCAGTTGCTTTTCATTTGAATTTGCTAGCACAACTCAGTTCTGTTACAGAAACACTTGAAAAAACTATATTTTGAATGTCCCGCCAAAGGGTCATGTGACCTAATTCAACCAATCAGAATGCTCAAAAAAGGTGAAAAGGCCAAATTTTGAATGTCCGTATCTTCTGAACGATTTAAGATATTGGCCTGAAATTTTGGATTTTGAAATTAGACATCAGGATGCTTACTGAGACATTTTGGGAGATATTCTGAGAGGGCAAATATACCCTGGGTAGGTACCTTAATGGAGTTGGACATGTGTCCTGATAAACAAGGAATGAAATCATTATTTGGCAACAAGACTATCATTTATCATTCTCTTACAGATATGAACTTTTTTAAAAAGCTTTTACTTGCCAAGAGTAAATGATAACACATCATTCAAAACAACTCCTTGAAATCCTCCAAAAACATACATGGTTCTGTTCAGAAAAACAAAACAAAACAAAAAACATTATGACTGTGTAGGCATCAGTACATGTAGCCATTTCCCTCCCTACTGTAACTGACAAAATATACAGTCATGTAACTTTGAGATTGCACTCTGTTATAAATGTATTATGTAGCTATGTACATTAACTTCTTGACTTTGCATGTGAAAATGTCACCATTCTACTACATGTTGTGATAAGTTAATAGCAGAGCTCTCGCAGGCCGAAGGGCCACTCGCGTACATGTAGCTCTATACTCGTAGAACCCATGCCCGTCGTTTTTCATGGTCATGGCTTTAAGCGGAATGTTTCGGGGGCACGCGTGTACATGTGTGTCCATTGGGCATGGCTAATTTGCGGGCACGTATGAGGTCGCAAAACATGCACGTATGACGTCGCGTAACATCCGGGATCTTAGCAATTTTGAAATCAAAGTAAGGCTTTGTTTTCGCGCGGCTACATGGCTAATGTCACATCAGCTGCAGTTCTTGTTGTGTTTAGCAGAGAAAACCATTTGCAACGTCGTTTTTCCCTGCATTTTTTCATGGTTTGCTACTCAAGACAGGTATTAGCCTGGGCGAAACTTCGAGGACACGCGCGCGAGGGGAGAAAGGGAGAGGAAATGCCTGCAGCGGAGACCCTTTTTTTCCATTTACGCCCCCAATTTATTTATGTGACAGCGCTGTATCAACTGTCAAAAATATAGATTGAAACCAGATCGTTTCACGACATGAAACCGCAAATTAAAACAAGATAGTTTTTCGTGGTAAGAAGCCGAATCTTTGCGGGAAAATCCACTTCATGATGTGAATTCCATAGCATGTTGAAATCGGTCGCCAGTTTTTCAGGTTGAGAGGGTCATCCTTCTTGTACATGTAAAGGAGCTGGATGATTCCCTGACGTTGCGAATCGGAGAGCGATCCATGTTCAAAGGAATAATTTAGTGTGTCTACTAAATCATGCCCTATTAGACCCCAGAAACGGTGATAAAATTCAACCGGAAAGCCATCGGCGCCTGGTGACTTGCCTGTTGACATCTGTGAAAGGGCTTCATAACATTCAGAGAGTGTGAGGTCACCTTCGTATTTCTCCTGGTCTTTGGAAGTCAGAGATTTGTCCAGTTGATTTAATAGCCAATCTTGACTAGATAAATCAACAGGCTCGACAGAGTAAAGTGTACGGTAAAAATCCCGACATTCGCGGAGAATGTTTTTGTCAGACGTGACAGTTGAATTATTGACACGTAACTCTGTAATTGAGTTGCATGTCCGCCGCTTATTTTCGAGTTGGAATGAAATACTTAGTCAATTTTTCTCCCAACTCAGTCCACTGTTCTTTACTGCGAATGAAAGCGCCTTTTACGATTTGATCCTCTATCGTTTTTAAGAGATCTTTGATCTCAGATCGATAAGTGAGCGTGATCAGCAGCAGTATCAACCTCGTACCCAGTTGCAACGGTATTTGAATTACCACGAGACAGGATATTACGAAACTCGGGTTCAAAATGTGATTTTTCACGTTGTCTCTCACGGACCCCAAAGGCACTGTGAGATATAGCGATCTCTTTTAGCTGGAAAATCAGACTGTTTCCGAATCCAGTTGACAATACTGCAATTACATCTTTTCCCTCAAAAAGATGGCACAATGCTTTTTGTTGTTCTGGCTTCAAAGTATACGCCAATCCCTGTCAAAACTTTGTGCAAGCACGATTCAAACATGTCATCTGTTATCTGATAACATGCTGCACGTGCTTTTTGTTTACAAGACTCAAATTTCCATTGACAGACAGATTATGCATGAAGATGACAGATAAATTCCTAAGGGGCGCGCACGTCCTCAAAATTTCGCCCCATCATTAAACACCTGTAATGCAGGCTAGACAGGGATACCAATTAAGGGATTAACTCAGAAGCCACTATGATAGTGGAAAAAGAGGAGCTTTCAGGGATAAAATCTTGCTTCAAGGAACTTCATACGTTTTTGTGATATTTAAAAGTCGGTTTACCGGTTGATTTGTATGGCAGTGTGACCATATCGTCCAGAAGCTTTAAGATTCCCAGAATAAGGTACCCTCCTCCACTCATCGCAAGCTAAAGATAAATAACATTGATATAAAGTAAGAACCTGGGGATTATCAAAAAAACGCTGTTCAGGTGCTCATTTCAAAAGTGTTCCAAACACAATCGCCATTACATCAGTGTCTTTATTGCATTCATGCTGGCAAAATAACTGATAATCAAGTCATTTACACTGTTCTTGGGTTCAATTTCTTCATTGTAGCTTCTTAGCTGTAATTATACTTTAATACCAAAGTTGCAAAGAAGCAAGTTACAAGAAGAAAAAAAAATGAAATAATTGTTTTCTTTACACTTTAAAAGAAATAATAATTATTTAACAACCAGAACAACCAATTAATACCAAAAGTAGTATGATGATGATACAGTCTGTACCTCTGGCGAATCACAACTGATGCACACTATCTAGACCAATCAGAATTGCAACTTTTAGCAAGTACAAACACAGGGAGAATAATAATAATAATAACAATAATAATAATAATAACAATAATAATAATAATTTAATATTTGTGCAAGCATTTCACTTAATTGTTCCGGCTTACTTCTGATCGGTTTAGACAGTGGCATAAGATTTTTTTAGCCAATCACAAAGTGTAGCAATACAAAACCAATCACGAAATTACTTTCAACACTAATCACACTTACAGTACAATGTACAGTGTACCTGTGTCATAACTGATAAAATCTGTGGAGAAACAAGGCTGATTGGACTGGGAGTGTAATGTGCCATTGTGTAAATTACCACCAAACACCAGCATCACATCACCAAGAAAAACTGCTGAATGAAGGAACCGAAAAACACTGCTATCTTTGAGAGCTTTCCTGAAGAGAAATTTAAAAATAATAGATAAACATTAATTATATTGATTGATTGATCTTCAGTTACCAGGCCAGCATACACTGTATATAAGTTTTAACCTTAGTGACCTTTCATGAGTAAAGGAGAAATTTTATATCACAGTCATTTTTAAAGAACAGTTTGAAATGTTGTATTTTAATTTACATGTATCAAGGGTTTTCAATATGTGCAGGACATCAATAAATTGACTATTTTATTGCTAAAAATCATAAACTGCAATCTTACTACTTAAAAAATTACAAGGCATATTTTTAAACCCCGAAACTGAAGAATCATAAATTTCAAACCAAAAATCCTTTGAACTTCAAAGTCAGTTTTAAGCCCAAGTATTCTACATGTACTTCACCCCACCCCACTCACGACATACACAAAAAGTCATTGGTAGCCACTAAATCAGAATGTTTGAAAAGAGAAATTCAACTGTTAACAAAAGTATTGACAATAATAATTATTAATCCATCAACATTTAATAGGTATACACTGTGACCTACCATTTTCTTGTAATAGGATTATAAGATGTTAATGATTTAGTGAGCTCATTTTCTCTATTCTTCTCAACAACTCCACCATGTACATAGAGTAAACTGTGCACAGGATCGTAAGCAGTGCTGTGTCCATATGACGGCTTGATGATGTCTGTGGGGACACGATGCACACTCCATCTGCCAGTCTCTACAATGTAAATATGTCAACAAGAACACAGCCAATCAGTTGCCGATCAGGGATAAAACTTGTTATATCAAATGTTTTTTATCTAGCTTTTATGCAGGAATTAACTGTAAAAACTGACAGATATGCCGCCACACTCACAGTTAAGCCACACTCTCAGTTTTAAGCTCAAATTTTGGTAAAAAAAAGGTGTTAAAAAATTATACTTGAGTCACTATAAACAGAATGGAATGAGCTAAACATTGGTCCATCAAACCTTCATGTGATTTCTTTTGTTTTATTCCCCTAATCCTCAAAAAGTTGAATTAACTTTTAGTTACCGTTTTGGCTGTCACTTACATTGTACCACCCAATGTGAACATTCAAGTTCAAGCTACATGTACTGTACTGAGCAGTACAGTTGTTCTAAATGTACATGGAGAGTTTGTGAATGTAACATCCTGAAATGTGATCCGGCATTTATTCCGCTAATCAGCAGTAGTTTTCTTTCTGTTTATTGTGTTGCACATGTTGCTCCTAACTTTGGAGCATTCCAATAATTAATTAGCTATTGCCTTTGAGATACTGTAAGGTTTCTTTCTACTAGGTAGTACACATGTTTTCTATTAATTTACCCAAGTCATATTCTTGAACTTTATCAGTGTAGCCTCTCTGTGGTCCATACCCAAACAAAACAATCATTTTAGAATTGACAAGAGTGGCTGTGTGTCCAGCTACAGCCAGTGGTGAATCGCCTTGACTACGTAACAATGACCAATGTAGTGTCTGGGTGTCAAATAACCACAGCTCATTGGTAGCCTTTTGGCCAATCCTGCCACCAAAAACATACAAAGAAGTCTGCAAAAAAAATAAGCAAAGAAGGAAATGATATTCTAAATAAATATAAAAATATAACTACAGCAAGAAAGGTACTACCCCATAAGACTATTGTTCTAATTTGTAGTTTGAGATGCATGTACAGGTGAAACAGTTCTACCAGTACTGAATTAATAACTGATTTTTTTAAAGGCATTTCCAATAGACCTTGTTACAGATACAGCAGCCATTTATAATTGAGTTTGCCCACTGGGCATCCCGTGATGACCACTCCCTGAAATCAACTGTTAACAGAGGAATATAAAAAGTATTATTTTGAATATACAATGATTAACAATCATTGAGTCAAAATGAATGAAAAGGAGGAGGTACATTGTACTCTTGAAGTATAGACTGCAGTAGTTGTTAATTAGAATGTACACTGCACATGTACAGGTGACAAAGTAGAAACTTTCTTGCAACTTCAACGTACAAAATAACGTACGTACATTATGAGCAACCATGGAGTGACCATAACGCCTTGATGGTCTTACAGAGGAGTTAACTGCAGGTGATACAACTTCCCACCTGTCGCTAGGAATGTGATACCTAGATGAACATGAAAGAATAAGACGTCAACTAAATGGACAATTTGCATGCATGAAAAACCAACAAACACCACTGTACATTACATGTGTCCTGTGGTCCAGCCTTAAGCAAGCTCTTACAGTTAGTACAGTAACTTCTACTTCTACTTCTAATTTATTAACTGATAAAGTGGTAATGCCACATCACATCAGTATAAAATAACAATATGTACAATATTAAATAATACTAAAAATTATAAAATTGAAGGGCTGAGAATAACAGCCTGGGGCTAAGTGACTTTTTGGGTGATTTTTTCATTTTGCTTGAAAATTGTTAATTTCTCGTGAACAGGCTTGTTTTGGTGTCGTAAACATTGCCAAAGTGTCGAATTGGCTCTTTAATTGGCAGTTTTATCAAGTGAAACTAACAACTTGAGCAGTTAAAAAGCAGTGAAAACAGTCCCAAGGGGAATGAAGTACACAAAGACAAAGTGCTGCAGTGTTTGTTTGAGGTTTTTTAGCCGACCGCATTTTTTGAACCGTTTTTTCTAGAAAATGAAGCACAAAACCAGTGAAAAACACACAGGGCAATGTTTACAACATAAAAACAAGTCTGTATGCCAAAAAACGGCTAATTTGGAGAAATTTTTATTTTTTTCCAAAAAGTCACTTAGCTCCGTGTTATTCTAACCCTTCAATTACAATAAAAAATACACCGTGTTAGAGATAACATTACATCATTAATTATTGTATATAATAAAAATTAATAATAGAAAATTAAATTAAAACCATTCTCCTAACTCAATAAGATGATCACATACTGCAGCCTTAAATTTATGATTGTCCTGTATATTTACAATAAAACCTGGAAGCCTGTTCCATCGATTGATAGACCACGGAAAAAAGCTATATACATGTACCGGTAGGTACTGATTACTGTTGGAATGTGGTCGCAAGAATGTCTTAGAGTTGCCATTCCTCAAGGTACGAGAAACAGGTATTAGGTACATGTAGGTATCTCTCTCAATATCAACAGTTCCATAAACAGAAGCAAACAGAAGCAGAATAAACAGTTCCATAAACAGAAGCAGAATAAACAGTTCCATAAACAGAAGCAGAATAAAAAGTTCCATAAACAGAAGCAGAATAAACAGTTCCATAAACAGAAGCAGAATAAACAGTTCTATAAACAGAAGCAGAATAAACAGTTCCATAAACAGAAGCAGAATAAACAGTTCCATAAACAGAAGCAGAATAAACAGTTCCATAAACAAAAGCAGAAACAGAAACAGAAGCATGTTTACAGAAATTTAGTCACAATTTGGTGTGGTGAAAAAGTTGCCTGTTCTGTTCAAATAACAACAACATCACTGCCTTTTTGCCTGTTATCATACAGTAAACCCAATATGCTATTTTTGAGTTAACGAACTGACGGGGTTATCCTGTACAAATATTATGTTATTATTATTATTATTATTATTATAATTAATTATTAACAGGCAGCTGAGCAAAACTATTTTCTTTTATTTGGGTTTGAATTAAAACTCATTTTATCATGGAAGGTTTGCATCAGATCTATTTAAAATTGATAATGGCCTATTAATTTTGACTGTATAGTACAGCTGGACCTGAAAAAAAAAAAACCAGAACATGGCTTTAGTCAACTACATGCTACATTTATTTGTGTATGTACCTGATGAGGTTGTCAAAGGGCTGTGCATTTAATGAGAAGCCCCCAAACACCCACATGTTGTCACTCAGCAACGCAGTGGCATGGGATGCTCGGCCCTGTATTAAGTCTGAACAAGGTAAACAGAGAATAACAGCAACAATTAGTATTCAACACCTAACCTATCCACAGCAACAAAACCAAAGATTAAATGGCCTTTAACAGGGTTTTCATTCAATGATACAACCGCCATATGACAAACAACACTTCCATTTGTTAACCCTATTTTGCCTTGGGGGGGGGGGGAGGGCAACTTTCAACATTCATAACTTCTTTTTAAATTAATATGTAATATTATTCAAACACCATCAAACTTTGTGACTTTTCCAAAAATATATCTGGCAACAATTTGATGTGACATTCTATTGATCACGTGACTTCATGTTTCCATAGCAACAAGATTTTAACAGCCATGTTTTTTTGTAATTTGCATAGTTTATTGGTACATGTACAGCTTTTAGCATCATTTAGCGTTTACATTGTATTTATTGGTTTTGATTAATTTTGAGTCAATTTGAACGATTTTTAAGAGGTTTTGAAAAATTTCAGAAATACAAGATGGCTGATCCAAGATGGCAGCTGTATAACTTATTACCTAATCACTACGTCATATGACATCATCGTCAGGGGTTTCAATAAAATTAAGAGCAAGTGGCAATATTTATTAAATAGACGGCAGTGGCAACAAATGGGCCATAAAGCCCCTTTCCTCTAAGAACTCGGAAATGGCATTTCCAGCATTCTGGGCATCAACTTCAGTGAAATTAACCGAAAAGTAGGTGGTGATAATTTTGGAAGTACTGTAGCCGGCAGAATTTGCCGGTTGCCAGCTACTAATGAAACCTCTGTATCGTTCCATTGTATAGGCCGCAAAGGAGACAGTTTTGGACGTACTATGTACCCACTTGGTTTCATTGTCATAGACTTAATATTCTTGAAGTTACGAGGGAGGGGGGGGATGTGCCCCCCCCCCCCCCCCCAGGCTCAGGGACTCAAAAAAAGCCCAGGCAAAATAGGGTTAAGCATGCTTGTCTGGGTGTTCCCTAATTACAGAAGGTTTCGTAAGATGTCTAAGCCATTTTCCTTTCCTTCTCTTATTAAGCCAGTGATGTCAGTGATTGGTAAAGTCGCACGTAAGTCACAGGCTAGGAAGCCCAATGCCAGAGCTTAACCCAGTTTCTATAGTATGAAGCAACTTAAGGAGTATTGCCACAGGAGGCCCAATGCCAGAGCTTAACCCAGTTCCTATAGTGTGTGTGCGGATGACGTCACAAACTTACCGGCGGCCATGTTGGAGGACTGACGTAATCAAAATGGTGACTGAAACAACATAACTTGAGCCTCCGATGCTGTCAAATATGCTAAAATATCAAAGGCCTCATTCAGAAACATCCTGTGAGTATTCTATCTTTGTTTGGAAATGCCAAGCGCTTCGAAAAATTATTTTAGTTTTGTAGTTGACGAATTCTCCGAGCTTGTGCATACTATAAAATCGCTATGTTCTCGACACTCAGATTTTCTAAGTGTCCGTGCCCGGCTGCTGGGCTCACGCTACTAATCGTTGAAGCTTTTCCACTAGTTCAACCCAAATTCCCTGAAAATCAACCGTACCTTTTGCTTTCCAACCGAAAATACCGGTTTTCTTGGCTAAATAGTAAGCACCCGGGGAACAAGTTCCCCACAGAAACCACTTCGAAACAAAATTTTGTGCAATTATTGCAGCGTGCAATCAAGGAACCGACAAACTGCAGCTAAAGAGACGCTACAAGACTGATATTTTGTACGATTTGTCGTGAGCATGAAAATGATTCCATTTTATAAGAAAATAATATTGTTGACGTAAAACCGATTTTATAAGTGTGGCTGATTTTCTACTCTGTGATAATGTTTTCAAGGTTTTAAAAAAATTGGGCCGGCAAATCGGCAAGTGGAGTTGATCGAAACAAATTCGGTCCTAGTATCGAAAGAAAAGGGTTTTTGGGATTTAAATTAGCACAAAATTAATAACAAAAAAGCACTGTACATTAGCTACCTTTTCTATTTTAATTCACAACGTTAAGGAAACGCAAGTTATGATTTCAAAAGCGCTCGCACTGCCTGCTCTCTAGAAGGTAAACACAGGGAAAACCCATCAAAGTGGTCCTCCAACATGGCGGACGGTAATTCAAGGGTTACGTGAGCGCACACACTCTATAGCACGAAGCAACTTAAGGAGTATTGCCACAGGAGGCCCAATGCCAGAGCTTAACCCAGTTCCTGTAGCATGAAGCAACTTAAGGAGTATTGCTACATGTACACTGTACCATTTACCCGATGTTATAGTTAGCTGTAGTTAGTGATTTCAGATACATTGTACTGACCTTGGTCTTTTGAGGAATGTTGAACCCACAGAGCTCTATCACCAGTAATATTACATGATGAACCTATCAGACAAACAATTTGACAACTTACAGTAAGTTTACATGTATGTAAAATAACTTGTAGTGAAGTTTTATCAGCTCTTAACAATAATACCGTAAACACCAGTGAGTGTACAAGCTGCACTTTTTTGCCCAAAACTTTTGCTCAAAATCGAGGGTGCAGCTTATCTATGGGAACATACAGTATCTGCAAAAGGTTATCGTACCTTCAGTTGATATATGTATAAAGTTGATCAGACTTTTTGAGCCTCAAAATTAAGATTTTATTTATTAGAGTTGCATAACGTGGAACAAAAATTCTTTAACTTTACATGATGTAGAAAAAGCAGCTTTGTCTGTCTAACAGAGCGGCCAGAGCACCTCCGAGACCAAAAATCAAATTGAACAATCCGCATTGAACACGTAATTAATGTACGAACGTGAGCATTGTCAAAATACCCGTGTTGAAACAGTGCGTCCTATATTTGTTGGACATTTCGAAGACGAACGAAAGAAGCCAAAGAATCTGTAAACAAGCGGCCATCTTGGTTTACCTTAGTAACCAGGCTAAATAAAAACGTGCTCAAGAAATATGCACGGTTACCAAGCTTGTTTTGGCCTTAACGAACTGCGGGTAAACGAATGTAGCTGCGCTGATAACTGCTGAAACTGTTTTTTTTTCAAAACACGATGATTTTTTGGATAAAAGCAAACTACTGCTCATGTTTTATGGAGCCAATTCTCTTACGTTTTTATTTTAAAAAACTTTTTTTTCAAAATTTGAGCTTCAAAACTCAGGGTGTGGCATATCTGCAAGCGCGGCTTATACAATGGTGTTTACAGTAACTGTTTTCTTTATAAGTTTCATAGTCAGTTGGCTTCAAACTGGTGTCTTTTATTGTATTTGTAAAAAAAATATAGAGTTCTAAAGTGATGACATAAAAAAAAACAAATTTGTGAAATTATAGGATTTCATTTGATATTCAGAAAGAGTGCGATGAAAAATGCCTGCTTGCCAAAAATCAGCATCTTATTGCAATTTGGGTGTGAGACATTAGCACTTTTATGCTCTGATGACTGTACAAACCCTTATAATTTTGCCTCTGTTTCTATATGAGGCAAAATTATAAGGGTTTGCATGGATTTATCAGAGCATAAACATGCTCATATCTTACCCCCAAATTGCAATACATTTGTAAGATGCTTATTTTTCGTAAGCAGGCATTTTTTGTCATGCTGTTTCTAAATATCTTACCATTGAAATCCTAATTATTTTCACAAATTTAATTTTGTGACATCACACTTTAGGACTCAACTATAAAACAATAATATTATCATGATATATGTATACATTGCATCTCATAATACAAGAATAAAAGTATACAAAAGGAATAATCATTAAAAACATCTAGAGTTTGCAATCAGTAAAAATAACTGAGTCACATAATATACAGCTCTTACCAGAAAATCCAGGATTGCAGATGCACAGCCTGGTCTGATTGTTGTCACAGTAACCATTCACACACTCATTAATACAGGTTTGTATGTTACAATTTTCGCCAGTCCATCCAGCATCACACACACAATAATCATACTTATCACAGTGACCATGAAAACTGCATTTTGCAGAGCAATCCCTTGATATACTAAAGAGAAAAACACATTGCAGCAAATAAAAATTTTAACAACAGTAAAATAATTGATCTGTAATATTTTTTCACTTTGAAAATTTGAAAATTTACAATGTTCATGTACAAATAATCCAGCAACTACATGAATGTGCATATAGGTTGTTTATGAGTAACTGTTCCCTAATTAAGGAACTAATTAACTTAGACATGAGTACTGCCAAATACTGTTTTTTTTTTTTCAAGTATATGTTGCAGGTAATTTTTTTTTTCAGGTAAATTTAATTTTTAACTAGGTTAATTTTTTTTTTCACTCTGGTATTTTTTTTCTACAGTTAACGTAAAGTTTGAAGTTCAAGTGAAAGATTATTTGAACCACAACACATGCAAGAAGTGGTTTGAGTCTGGTCTCTGCCGTCATGTTGTTTTCTTAGACAAGAAACTTTACTCCACATTGTCTCTCTCCACCAAGGTGTATAAATGGGTACAGTATGTTGCCCAGTTTCCGGCCACTTTAGTTTGTAATCGCTATAACTCCTTTGTTTTGCACGGAAAATTTCTCAATTTCCTTTCAAAGACAGTTCATTTACTTACCTTTAAAACGTTAAATGGTTGGCGACCTTCCCCAAGTATTAAAGAAATTATACCATTTTTCGCAAAACTAGTAAGTTGCCCAGTTTCCGGCCAGCTAGCCCAGTTTCCGGCCACCGACTTAAAGTAAATTTTCCTTGAAACCGCTCGACGTAAACCGACTTGTAAGTCCCTTGATAATAGTGGTCGCCTAGTTATAAATATCAGGTAAGTTTCAATATTAAGCTTTGTCGCCTACTGTTTTACTATTCAAAATACGTATGACCTTAGTGACCCGGAAGCGTGTCTTCCGCAGTTTGTTGACAGACTACTACAAAAACAAATCATGACTTACGTACTTTTAGTCACGCTATACATGCATAAGCTGTTGTTAATTCGTAATCTTTGTTACACTAACACATGTATCTTTAATTTCTCGACCAGGAAATTTTAATATTCGGTTCTTTCACTTAATAAGAAATAGGTTTTGAGCAATGTGTCTTTTAGTGGCCGGAAACTGGCACACTAGGTCGAAATCTTCGCTGAGAGTTGACTGCTAAAATTTCAGGAACAGCCCTATTCCAGCTGACGATGATAGATTCCCTAATCACTTTCATCTTTAATCTAATATTTGTCCAAAAATTATGAAGCTCCTTGAGATATTTCCTGTGAAACGAGCTATTTGTTTATCTACGGTAGTTTTGATGTGCAGTGAAACGAGCCAAAATTAATCGCTAAACGTTCAATCACCTGGACAAAACATTTCCTTCCTCAGCCGTTCCTTGTTCAAAAAGAACGCCAAAACCACCAATGTGTAGCGGAAATGTTCGTCTTTCTTTCGGAACGCTTCGGTGGACGAAAATTTAAAACTCCGACGAACATAACCGACGTAATTGTTTTTTGGCCGGAAACTGGTACTGGCCGGAAACTGGGCAACACACTGTACTGGCGATAAAATGCTGGGGATAACCCTGCGATGGACTACATGTACAGCGTAGCATCCCATCCAGGGGGGAGTAGCAATATTCCATGTGGGTCATCCATGGCTCGTGCACAACTTTACCTTTACCTTACCATATGCAAGGAGTGTTAAAGGAAGTTCAATGCCTGACAGAGAACTAGTATGTTCTCACTGTCAACAGCTTACATGTACCTGTATTTAATTCTAAAACCCGTCTCATCATAGTGTTTATCACTGTAAAAATACAGAAAAGCAGCACCAGAGTTGGCTTGTAACTTAAGTACTTGTCCATCAGCATACTTTGGATTGCTTTTATCCTTTATAAGCCCACTGTGCAATTAAAAAAGAAAAAAAAACTTAAATTTATAAACAACGTATTTGCAACTTAGTGATTAAAGCCTTACATTTACATTCATGTATGTGTACAATGTACTATGTTGTCACAAATTGCACCACCCTTGATGTACATGTAATGAGAGCATGCGCGCGTACTACCTAATTGCTGTGGAACGAGCGTAGCGAGTGAGCAGCAACATAATCAGGATTTAAGAGAAATATATGAGAAAAAAATATACATGTAAGCTACGAAAAATCTCGATTTGATTGCTTTTTACCAGAATTCACTGCGCCACGCACACATTTTGGGCCAGAATTCACTGCGCCATGCACACATTTTGGGCCAGAATTCACTGTGCCACGAACAATAGCCTGGCTTGCTGCTTCAAGCTGTTGGCTGCGAGATTTGTAATATTTTGGTCCAACATGTGCCAGTCATAATCGGAACGGAAGTGTCGAAGACTACCGCGAGTTGAGCGAGGACCGTGAGGCATGGTGATAGGACCGTTGGATAGCAAAGATTTTCGAAGATTGTACTGAATAAAAGACAAATTTATTTTGAAATCACTCCGACAGCAGTCGATGAGACTGAGCTGAGTGCGTGGGGACACGAAACCTGAGCTGAGCGCGTGGAGACGCCAATACGATACGGCTAGCTTAGTAACGCAACATATTCATTATCAATAATTAAGTTAAACCTAAATTTTCACACCTTCCTCGTGGTGAACGCGTCCTTTGCTCAACAATATTCTACAGACATTGCAAGAACTTGATGCGTGAATTACAAAACAAAATTAGTCTTATCAGCTGGAGTTTTCGTCGATTCATCCCGGTTACATTTGCTTTGCTTTCCCTCAAAAAACGAAAGAGAAAATTCTGTAATACCAGCGAGGCGATAAAACAGCATTATTACAACAAATTTACCGCAGCAATTACTATCTTTTGGATACACTAGTATGTAAAATAGAAGTCTGTTCAGGATTGTTGATTGTACAAATGAATTTGAAAAATTAATGACATTTTGTATCAACATCACAAACAATAATGCCTAAATTTCTTTTAGCTGGTATGGATTTCAAAGTTTCATCTTTTGGAAATTGAAAATTTTATGAAAAAAATCATGCTGCATTTAACAATCTATTTGGACTTGGTTACAACTGAATATGCATGACACTTCAAAACATAATAATTTTATTCTCTTGAGTCCAAGTTTGCCTTCCTTGTAGTCTACATGATTGTAAATTCTTTGAAGTACAGTTAATGAAGCAAAGTGAGTACTTACTGTATGTCAGTTTTTGTTTTGGTTTGAAATTTTCAAAACAGTTCTTTCTTTTTGTATCTTTGTCTTTAATCTTTAATTCAGAATAATTGCCAATAGCAAGGCTAATCAGATCATGGTCTGTAATTGAAGCTGAGACAAAGAAAATGAAACATTAACTGGTCTAAAATTTTCAAACCAAAAATAAAAAGACCAAATAAAATATACCTGTATTAGTATAGGTAATCATATGGTTTCAAGTTCAATTTGGGATTAATTTGCATGAGGGAGTTTTTCAAAAAGCTCAAATTGCATGAGCCGCTTCGGACAGTAATCTGATGTTTTTACCTTATTACTCCTATCAAAGGACTTTTTACAGACTTGCCATCATAGATATACAAATGATCCCAGTTGCATTCACTTGCAAACTCCTCAAAATCCAAATGAATTGTGCTATTTGGACTAAAACAATAAAAATCAACTGTCAGTATAAATGTGATCACATCAATGGTATGATATTTTACAACAAATTAATGCAAAAACAAATTTACAAATTAACAAATTAACTCAAAAGCTGGTAGTAGCCAACTCGAAAGCTAGTAGCCAACTCGAAAGCTTGGCTCCCTTGGCTGCTACACACTTTTTCCTTTGTTATGTTTAATTCAATGTATAGTTAGCTCTGTTCTTACTTCTTTTTTTTTTTCCTTATTGTTGGTGTATTGTAATTGAATAAGTGTGAATAAATAAACTTGAAACTTGAACTTCAACACCATTCATGGTTTTATTTTGGGGCACTTAAAATACGTGTAGTTAATTTCTCAAGTATTACAGATTGGGTCACATGACTTCATGTTGATCTTCTACATAACATGTACAGTGTATGTATATGAGGGAAATTTTACTTTACAAATGAGTATGGGTAGCTTCTACATGTATTTTTTTAATATACAATAAGAAAGCATTAATTTGTTGTTTTATCATCAAACTTTAACAAAGGGTGCACTTTTTACGTGTGCATTTATTGGAGAGAATGCCAAGTTTTAAAAACAGGACCGGATGGGTCGAGTTAAGTCTTCTTGTAAATACTGTTCATGTGTAAATTAAAACCATGGAAGAATACAATGTACACACATTAAAAGGGTTTCTGCAAACACGGTTAAGGGGTTAAGAGGGGTGTATTTTTTTTAAAGAAGGAGTGACAGTCTTAATACTTTTTGAACCTGTGTATAGTACATTGCACTGTGCATGCACATAAAAAAGTATATCCTACATGTACATGTACCTTTGAGATTCTATAAGCCAGGAACACTTTGAAGATTTGGGATATTTTCCATCTCCATCAGTTATGACTCCACTGGTCTCTTTTGGTACCCTAATAATTATGTTAAGCATACAAAAGATGGTTATTATAGAAAGCACCTTGTATGATATAGAGCTTCTAATAAGGTGCAGGGTTGTACATGCTTTTGTGCACACAACAGGACCATCAATAATTTATTGCAAGCTTTACTAAAGAAATAAAAAAATGTGCCGAGTGCATTATTGAGTTATGTAAGCACGCGGGAATTTTTAAAAATTCCCAAGTGCTTATATAACTCAACAATGCAGGAACAAGTTTTTTTATTTCTTCTATAAAATAAAAACGGTTATAATGAACCTTACGTCACGCGCGTGCTTTATCGAGTTATAATGAACTTGGTTTAACCAATCATAGCGCACACATTTCCTTGAGCATTTTATAAATGTAAATAGATTCACCTTTGTCATATTAGCGACATTTTGCTCTTTTATAAAAAAACAATGGAATTTTTTAGACCTGGTTCCAACGTCGAACTTCACATCTACTAAATGTAATGCAAACAAGCAAACATCTACTGTTCTTGCTCATTTGCATTAGATTCGGAACATGTGAAGTTGGATGTTTGAACCAGACCCGAGATTTCTCTTAAAGTGCCTCTAATCCATGCATGTACATACATTTTTCCAGAATCAACTCTTCGTACAGCTGTAGTTGTTGAATAGTGAAATATTATTTCTTGTAATGTTTTTAACGTCACCTTAGTGAGCTATGGAGATTTGAATAAACAAAATGCCTTAATTGACGTCATCTTATTAGCATTAATATTTTTGTAAATTCAAATCTGTTTAACTCCCCCCGCCGACCCCAATAACTCAATAACACAACGTTACAAACAAGAAATATTTCACCATTGTACATACACATGTACATTCCAATGTATAATGTATATTGTGTGGTTCCAGAAAATAACTTCAAGGCATACATTGTACCTCCCCCATAAGGTTAAATAGTTATAAACATTGTGAAGATGTACATTTTAATAAAAGAATAAAAATAAGTTTGCGCAATAATTAAAATAAGCGACATACGTTTGCTTTGAAGACATTTAAATACAAAACACACTAAACAGAAATAGAGATAATTATCAGAACTTAAATGTTTAGCTGTTATAAATCTCGGTACGACTTTCTGTTCTTCAAGACTGTTTAATAATGAGTCTTTAATGACATGATAACAGCCAACTCAAAGAAAAAGAATCTTATAACTTATAATTAGATGCTGAATGTTTTTTCCCCTTTAAATACGCACTGACTGTTGTAAAGCTAATATTTCACGAATAAAAGAATAAAATGTACATATATAAGCTTAAGCACTTAAGCCTCAAGCTTACCTTAATCGACAATATTGACATAAACTGCCCCACCATCCTTGGTTGCAAATACACATACCAGATCTGCAGTAACCATTTTTACAATCGCCATTCTTTTGGCATTGGTCTGAGACTGTTATAAGAGATCCTAACACCACAATAAATACCAAACTAAACGTCAAAGAGGAACTTGCTTTACCAAGCATGACAAACATGGCGACATCATCTTCTCTTCTCTAAACTGTGGGACGCAATTTGAGCCAGCGATACAAGCCGCTGATTTTTTAAAACAATCGGTCTAAGGGGAAACCTTACAAATCCTCTTTCAATCTCGTACCCAGAGTCCTCAGGCTTCTTGGTCAGCGGGGCCGTCGCCAGGAGAGACTCATCTGGGAATCCGGTTTTAGTACGCATGCCTACGCTCAGAAACGGAAGTCAGATTTCCCAGAAAGGCAGACATGGCAGGGAACAAGAAAGCTGAAGTAAATGTTTATGTAGCACAAGGTACTGGAATATTTCAAGAAACATGCCCCTAAAGTAATAAATTTCAGTGAATTTCTGAAAGAAAAAGTGAAAGATGGAGTGTCTGGCCCTTTCGGTAAGTTTTCGTCTTTGTAAAATAGCATTCTAAACACTGTCTAAGCAAGCAATTTCTTCGTCGTTGCATGATTTGGGTTAAGATCGTTAAAACAGAGCAACATCAAACCGCAAGCCGTATAAGAAGAGATGTTCTTGCCGTCCTTCCGACCGGTTTCGGGGACTCTTTGATATACCAGGTTCTGCCGGGAGTTTTTGACTTCATAACGGGAAATTGTACAAAGGATCGAGCAATTGTCTAATTAGTTGTGTCTCCATTAAACGCTCTCTTGAGAGATCAGATCTCTTAGCTATAAAACGAAAAAGGTGTGACCTGCTCCATGGTTCACTGACAGTCTGTGTGGGAGATTCCAGCGGGAGGTGAATGTGCTGCTTGATGAGGTTGCAAATTTCACGACTGGATTGACTATTATAATTTTAGAGTGATAAGAATGGGTCAAATTTTTCAAATGACCGCCTCATTGGAAATTGAAAATAAGGAAGACCAAGGATGTCTAATTGATAAATACAAAGTGAATAAGGTGGGATCGCAAAAATAGTGACTAAGATAGGGTCTATAATAATATTGGGCTCAGAATAAGCTACAATGGGAAAGCAAAAGTTGACCCAAGTACCCCCCCCCCCCCCCCCCCCCCCCCCCCCCCCCCCCCCCGCAAAAAAAAAAAATGAAAAGTTTGCAGTGAATCAATTTATTGTTATATACTTGTTATTGTACTCAAACATGCTAGCCTTTGCATGATCTCACCAATGCTGCTGTTAAGTCATAGTGGTTTTCAATCAAGTGTCATAAAACCAAAACAAAAGTAATCACTCTGTTCATTGGCAACTGAGGCAGATGATCCAATTAACCAATCAGAACTTAAAGGGGAAGTATCACTGTGATTTTGACCTCTTTTGGTCAAAACCATGTTACAATACCCTTAATTATTTACAAAGTAATACTAAAACACCAAGACAAAAAAAAAAACAATCCTTGAAAGTCAGAACAAATTATGGTCTGTTTTAGCTCATTTTGGAGATGAAAATGTTGGAACTTGAAAAAACAAATAGGCTAAGGGTTTTTCAAGTTGCAATTCATTTAAACCGGATGAGTCTGTCTGATGACTAGATATACTTATTGACAGTTTTGGTACATTTTGTGGTTCTTTATTGCAAAACTGGACCGACATTATTTTTCAATTTCTGTTAATACAAAAGCATTTTTTGATTTTTAACACGACACCAAATCCCTGTGACACTACCCCTTTTTTAAAGTGTAAATAAATGTCACCAGGACCAAGTAATTTGTATCCTGCATAGCAGGTGTCTGGTGAGGAGAACTGGGGACAGAGGGAAAGGGCGTCAGCAATAAAGACCCCCTTTTGTTCATTTAGACTGTGAATGCTGGTGGCTGCAAAATTCCGATTGGCTAATTTGCGCTGGGTAGTAAATTCTGTGTGAAGTCAGCCATGCATAAAAGCACTTGCTAGTTTCTGATTGGTGAACATATCGACAGTTGACATAATTCGATTACCAGGAAATCGGTGGGCATAATACAAATAGCCCGGTTCTTATAGCAGGCGTTCCTTCCCTTCTCCTGCCTCCTTTTTCGTGCCCCCTCCCTGTTTACGCTTGCCATGCAGGCTAGTAAATAATTTGTGGATACTTCTGGTAGCAAATCACAATTTGTTTGATTTCTAATTCTGATCGATTGTGGAAGTGGCAGAAATTTTCATTCTTTTACCGCAATCACAAGGCATAGTAGAAGTTGTAAGACCAGGAGAATGCCAATTAAATATCCTTTTGTCACTTTATTGAAAGTGCTTTAGGGGTTGCCTTTGCTTAATATTTAATGTTGATTATTTTGAGAAGGGTACTCTGGTTTAAAGTGACAGGAGTGTATGGTTTTTAGGATTTTTGGGGTATAAAATTCCACCTTGTACTTTTTCAGGTTGTAAGCTTTTGAAAGGAATATACTGCTCTTTCCAGTAATTAAACTGCAACCACAGTGACTGTTGTATAGATTTGAACATATATTCAAATTCTAGATATGTTTATATTTTATTTCCTTAATATTTATTTTTATTTCTTAATTTTACTTTAATTTATTTCAGTGTTAAAGGGTTTCCTGTGGGTACATGGAGTGCAGCATTGGCTGGTCGTGAAAAGATTTGATTTTGCTGTGGTCTGATGTCTGTGTTGGCAGTGGATAACCTTTGACAATGTTGGTCAAGATTATTTTTGAAAGTCAAAATTGTCAAAGCTAGGTTATCCACAACTCATGCCCTTTCTGGACCTTCTTCCTCACGCAATCCACTAGACCGTCACCTAGGTCGTCCAGCATGTTGCGATGTGTAAGGCAAGATTTTGCCAAACCAACAGAACTGTATCTATCCATAATCAGATGTACTGCTATCAAATGTCTAAACAATAAAAAATTGTATTATTAAGTAATAAATGATTGTAGTTACATAATAAAACAGTATGCTATGTGAACTGTTATCATAAACAATACAGTGTAGATTAGGAATTTTGCATCTGAGAGGTCATCGTAACCTAATTTTTACTATGGGACCTGCAGCTTTAAAAACTTGAAATGAAACGAGCATATTATTTAATGAAATTTGTTAAAACTGCCCAAGTTTGAGATCCCTGACTTTTAATTTCTAGTAAGTGTAAATCCTAAATTTGGAGGGAGTCTATATATATACTGGGGCTTGATAAATACTTTTGCTTGTTTAATTCTACACAAAAAAACAGTTATCAGGTCGTGACCCACAGCTGCAAAGCACCTAATATGAAATTGCAGTGTTGGATCTAGGGGGGGGGGAGGGGGGGGGGGGGGGGGGGGTTGGGGCCCCCAGGCCAGCCCCTGCCCTCCCTATGTTTGGTAAACTTGCTATGCTTTGCTGGAATTGTCTTCACAGAATTTGACATTCACAGTGGAGCCTTCAAGAGCACCACCCCACCTTAGCTGAAGGTCTGGATACAAAAATGAATTGGCATAAATATTCAATTTATGTATAATGCTATTATGAAATTATATTCCTACTAATTTAACCCTTTAAGCCCTAAGACTAGAGTGATCAACATCAAATTTCTCCTTGTATTATTAATGCCTTATCAATCAAAGGTCATGAGAATTAAGGACATGATCGCACAAGATAAGTTCTCTTGATATCCAAACAATTTCTCCCCACTACTTCTATAGGAAATGTATGGGACTAGAAATGGGAATTTAAATTTTGATGTTAAGGCTCAAAGGGTTAATGGATACAATATTATATTGGATTCAGTACATGTAAAAATTTTTTAGCAGTATATACATAACTGTTTGTTGTTAAACAAGACAAAATTGAAGACTATATAATAATTGGTCAACAAAAAAATATTCTTGTTTTCAATATTATTGGTATCTGGTAGTAATTTACCTTATTAGTGGACTGTGTGTCCAATTGCATGGATGAAAGAAATGATTTTTTGAACAAGACTGAGCTCCCTTCATTGGGTGATGCATAATTAACTTTAGGCCTATAACAGTGGCAATAAAATCAAGCAAGTCTGGAGCTCTTTCTTTAACCTCTTCAAGTACACTAATCCAAGTAAATTAAGTTCTCAAGGGATGATTTTGTATTTTGTCTGAGGACATACAAAACAGAGGGGTCATGTTTTCCATGCTTCCTCGCACACAGGTCACATCACTCAGTTCATCAATCTCTTCCAGGAAGTGGTATTTAACGCATGACTTTACACTAGTTAAACAGCATAACAGCTTTAGCAATCTCAGTGGGCATATTTGTCTCTCACGCCAGAGCTTCCAGATTTCTTCCTTCTGCAATGGTCTATTTGTATTTTCAGTTAGCTGGTGGAAAAAAATTCAGTTGTAAATCACCTGACCAACAGGAATTTTTATTAAAAACACTCTTTATAAAATGGATACCACTGAACACATGCAGTGCTGCACTAGGGTAAAGCCTGTGTAGTGAACTAGAGCATCCCTGCAGCCCATCAAGGTAGAAGTAGTTGACCACGATTATGCTTTAGAAACTGGCTTAAGCTCCACCCTTGTAGGTCACCATTGGCCCACACTGTGACTTATAAACATTATTAAGTGTGCATAATTCTAAGTTGTAAATGTTTAGTTTTTAAAGATACAGTACCTGGGACAGAGGTAGTTAAGTGGGGGTCCACATGAATGCCATTTTTCCACCACTTTTCACACATGGCTTTAATGGCAATATCTCGTTCACATTTCAAGCAATCCAAAAACTCTCTGCTCATCTCATGAATCTATGTTATGGGGTGTTTTGTAAATTTATGGGTGATTTTTGGGTATGTTTGGGAGGAAATAGTTTTTATCAAAGGATTGTAAAATTAAGAGAAATAAGAAATATTGAAGATTTAGTGAAGTTTTAAAATTATAATTTGTAGTTAATAGTTTATAGAGGGACACCAAGTTAGTCCACTAGCAACTTGCGGTGACCCTGTGTGGGTATCAACTGTCTGTTGGTGTTCCAAAAATTATTTTCTTTCTTCCATCCCTTCTTAAAACCTCTTAAAATTTCATTCAAATTCACGTGTACCCCTACCTTAACCTAACAAAGGACTTGGAGCAGAATGCATTTGCACGAGAACTTCAAACCTGTCAAAGACTCTAGATCCACAAAATAAATTCTATATATAGGTACAATCTAGAATTTTGTCAGTTATTTTTTAAATTATTTTTTTTATATTTTATATGTATTTATTTATTTATTATATATAATTAGATATATCCCCCTATAGTTTTATATCCCTATGTTTTGCACTCCCCTGGTGCCAAACACCTGAGCAGGATCACACCAACCCTAATGCTAAACTTGGGTGACCAGCCTTGCTCTATCCCTACCAATTAAAAGTATACATGCAAGTCATTTACTTGACATATTTATTGTTAGATGTAAAAACATTTATATTGTTTTAATTTGATTTTAGGGATCTATGAGAATTTGGGCAATGAATTCCAAGCATCTGCACCTAATTGGAAACAATTTATTTTGGTTAAAAGAGGAAAATAATTAATATGTTATATAATTTAACAAATTTATTCACCTTGGACTTTATCCAGGATTTCTCCACGGTTTCTTGGGTTGGCTAGTGCTTTCTTAGTACCACTGGCACAAATTTCATTTCTCTTTTGTACAATAATACATGGCTGTATAGAAATGACATATAATAATTAACCAGTGGTTTAGCATTCTCAGATAATTTTACTATTAGTTATTTGAAAATAAAGGAGTATTCAAGACAGGCCGCTGCGGCTTGACATCGATAAGTATACTTTTAGAAAGTGTAATTTATTTTTAATTACCTCCATCTCCACGTCCAGGGAGATCTTCTGCCGGTGCGTTTACAGGCGTTGGGAGTTAATCGTCTGAAACTGCAGGGAGACTCCAGTTCTTGTTCTGTGTGTGCTTTCGAAAAACATCCCTTTCAAGTCAGGTAATACGGAAGAAGAAACAGCTGTTTGAGAGGGTCTTCGATCTGCGATGGATGACTCTTCAACTCTAAACCTGAATCCTTCTTTCGATCGATCCTCGCTATTTAATATAAGCTTAATTATTACAGATCTTGCAAAATAACAGGATCGTGGCATTTTGAACTCGAAAGAACTCACAAAACAGCTTAGGGATAGAATTTGTCCTTTTTTTCAATCAATTTTCCACAGCAGCGGCCAAAATGATCCATGGAAGCTCCTTGCAGTGTATGAGATGACATAAAAATGCCTAAATCTTGTTCCGTTTCAGTTGACTTCCGCTGTTAACCAGAACCAATCAGAAAAGTAGAAATGTTTCCAAGGCTTCCGGTTCATTCGACTTCCGTACTTTCATTGTTATTGTAAACAGCCAATGAAAAAATTTAAATTTATTCCATTATCCCAGAGTCTCTCCTGGCGACGGCCCCGCTGACCAAGAAGCCTGAGGACTCTGGGTACGAGATTGATCCTCTTTGTAATGCAAGTCCTAGAAGGGATATGTATAACGAGAATCAAGGAATGACGTTGCTTTATATATTTCCCTGTAACTCACATTTTCCCGCGAAATCTTGACAGTTTTACAGAAACAATCATGTATAGAAGACTGAAATCGCCACTGGCTCCTATGATAGCTACACATGTCAAATTGGACGAATATAATCTCTTTCCATATTTCTAAATTTAAGTTTGTTCATTTAAAAAATGTCACGAATTAAACTACACCGAAAATATTGGGTTTACCTGGGTGTAAGAACCTGTGACTTTTTCCTTTGTTTTTTACCTTTGTAGTATTGTATTATTCCCAGTTGACTCTATTGTTTTATGCCTTTTGTTTTCTTTGTTTTACGTCACTCGTGAATTTGACAGATTCTTACACCGACGATGAGCCGAAATATTTGCCATCCGAGATTTCCTTACAAACACTATTTTTTACACCATGTTTCACTCACTTTCAAAATGGTGGTTAATTTCTCTCGTGTTGTTTGTTCAAATTTATAAAATATATGTATTTCGTGGAGGATTAAAAAGTCTGGCTTCTTCTTGAGAATTTAGTTTTATCGACTGAGTCGATAAGGTAATTGACCACCGTAAAAAGATTCCGATAGCTGACGTTTCGAGCGCTCAGAAGAGTGCGATAAGTGCTAAATCGTAGAATTGTATAATCGTATATTTTAACTTCTTCGATTATACTATTCTCCGACGTTTTTACAATTGTACTATTCTCCGATTATACTATTTTCCGATTCTCCTATGATTTGACTATTCTCGGATTATACTATTCTCTGTTCTGCTAAATAGAAGAATAGTCAGCTGAATAGTACCCCTAAATCGGTTATACTATTCTACGATTTAGCAATAATCGCACTACTCTCCGAGCGCTAGCTCGAGCGCTAACTTGAGCGAATCAAGAAATTGTGGGTTGTCTGTGGTTTTATATAGTAAATGATGGAGCAACGCTATTGGTGGAAGTTTGGTGACGTGAGAAAACAAATGTAGTTGAATGAAAAGCGTCCGTTGATTCCGTGTGGATTGAGAGTGCCGATTTGAAAGATGAATTTTTGTTCTAAGTTTTTTCGGCTTTCTGTGTTGCCCTGGTGTAAGGAAAGGCCGCATATCGTCATGTGTTGTTTGGAATGGTTGGATAGTTAACTATTAAAGCGCGAAAGTGCGCGGAATATCGCCTAATTCTTAGCCGACGAGGCCGTAGGCCGAGTCGGCTAAAATTAGGCGATATCACGCAAGCTTTAGCCTGCGAATACAGCCGCCTCTCATCGCTCCCGGCCGCTAGGTGCGTTCGCGTGAGAGAGCGAACGCACCTAGCGGCCCGGAGCGATGAGAGGCGGCTGTATTCGCAGGCTACGCAAGCTTGAGCGCAATAATAGTTTTATAATTCAACACATTGATAACAAAGCACAGTTTGAAGAAAAAACTGATCGAGGCCGGTCCGTCATGTTGCATTCTCTTGTCAAAATGCGAAATTTACCTCCATCGTTCGATATACGTCATGTAGACATAGCGTATATCGATAACTTTTTGACCATATTTGGGCAGTGTATCAATGTGTTGAATTATAAATTGAAATGTCACGCGACTAGACTCAATCTATCCCCGGGGGGGGGGGGGGGGGGGGGAGGGTACTCCCCCCAAATACCTATACGGGTATGTGCCGCCCAACGGGATCGTGATTTTGGGACTCCTGATCTAGAACGGGGTATCCATTTTAGAGACGTTTCCTAGAACAGGGTATAATATTTCGAACGCACGAAAGCTTCAGATTATCAGCAGCCATTTTTTCTAGAAGGGGGTATTAAAAATTGACCTATTTTATCCGGGTACCCCCTCCCCCCCCCCCCCCCCCCCCCCCCCCCCCCCCCCCCCCCCCCCCCCCCCCCCCGGGAATCTATCCAACCATTCCAAACAACACATGACGATCTGCAGCCTTTCTAACTAAAACAATCAATCAACACAACAAATACACTTTTAAAAACCAGCAAAAAACATAGCCACATACACCTCCTCCCCACGGAGGAGGCGGATCGGCTACAAAAAAAAAAGCACATACAGTAGTTCTCGATCATGAATCAATAATCTTCGTGCAGTTGAACATGATGGAATTTGTAATGCCGTGACTTCAGACTGGATTTTTTTTCCAGACTGGATTCATTTCGGTTGAAACCAATGTATTATCGATTCATTCCATACATTAAATTTATTCAGTCTTGTATTGCAGACGCCAGGTTATGATCTAAATGTAACCAAATACTCCACACCCTTGCCTTAATGAAATATACGAAATGTTTCTCGCAATAAACTCTTCCGATATACAGGCCTTTCACCTTGAAGATTGATATGGATAGTACAAGAGAATTCCAAGTAGCTCAAAAATGGCGCAGACGACAGGCGCAGTCTAGTATAAATGCAACCAAAGTAGTCCAAACCCTTGACATGACAGACATGACAAATTGGGTATAAGTCATCCTCCAACAGAACATCTCATTTTCTCTTGGTTTCTCATAATGAATTCTTGAGTTAGACAAGCCTTTAATAAAGACACAAATAGTATGAGAGAAGTATGTTGTATTTACGTTGCATCACAGGCTGTGCAGTAGTCTTCAGACGTCTTTTTACTTCTTGTTTATCGCTTTAGCTGATTAGATCTCTTAAAGTGCCCCTGTGATCAAATTTTTGATTTTCATTTTTTTTACATTTTCGTGTACAATTAGACTTTCTTACTCATCTTGCCGAATTTCAATTCATTACGAACATCAGAAGTTATTTTATTTTAACATTTATTTCGGAGAATTTACGGCCGCCATTAATCAACCTTGTTCCAAGACTTGGTTGCGAATGGGAGAAAGTGACGTCAAAGACTCAAACATACCTCACGGGTTGAAATTATAATAACAATAAGTATTGAAAATCACGCGAAACGCAACAAAAACTTTGGACTTGTTCTTCGTGCAATTTTCCATGCTGATTGTTATTATAATTTCAATCCGTGAGGTATGTTTGAGTCTTTGACGTCACTTTCTCCCATTTGCAACCAAGCCTTGGAACAAGGTTGATTAATGGCGGCCGTAAATTCTCGGAAATAAATGTTAAAATAAAATGACTTCTGATGTTCGTAATGGATTGTAATTTGGCAAGATGAGTAAGAAAGTCCAATAGTACACGAAAATGTAAAACAATGAAAATCAAAAATTTGATCATAGGGGCACTTTAAGCTGTCCGCCGTAAATTTTAACAGGATCTTCGTTCACGGCTTTTGTAGTTTTAAAGTTAGTCTTTTAAATAGGGTTAAAGGGGCTATGTCACGATAATTTGTCCGATCTTTTCTCAGAACTGACTTGTTTTAAAAATGACGAAAGTATCCTTACTCCGTGCACAACATTCTCTTTGAATATCAAGAGGACGACGGAAAGTGAACAAACTATAGCCACTATTTATCGAGTTTTCAAAGAGAAGGAGGAAGAAATCGTAGAAAACTTAGCCTAAGCTTGTTTACTATTTACCCAAATATTTCGGTCGAAAATACCGGTCAAAAATTTCTGTTCGCCTGAAGAACGCGTTCCTGCATTTGAATTAAACCCAAGTTCGGTCGGAGTTCCGGCACCCCCCGCCCCGGGCGGCACTCGCACCCTTGTGCGTGGTTTATTGATCTAAGCTTTAAAAAAAAGGTAGACGCATCGCGCATCGGCTTTGAAAAGAAAAAGACTTCGCCTTCTTATAAATATACTAATCACCGTGAAGGGAAGTCGCCACAAGCGCTAAGTTAACTGGAACCATACCCTAGCCCCTGTTTAGGACAGATTCAGACCCTGTTTATGACAGACTCACGTTAAAATATATACCCTGTCTGAGGACAAAAATGCCAAAATGGCAAAAGCCATACCCTGTCCAGCGGCACTTCCCCGTATAGGTCATATAAAGGAGTACCCCCCCCCCCCCCCCCCCCCTCCGCGTGGGTATTTTAGTTGAAGCCGAAAAGAAAATAACAACGAAGAAGGCCGTGAAAGACCTGGAACTAGTGAAAAATGATGGTTAATTAATATGCACAGACGTTAATGCGGACTGCACGAATTTCCGTTCAGAAATCTGAATCCAACCGGAAAAATTGGGGTAGCCGCTTGCCACTTGCAGGAAAGAAGCAGTTGGGATTACCGTTAAATAATGATAAGGGTTTCTTCAAATTCCGCATTCCAACCGTAAATTCAGCTTTATAACAAGATCACTTAAGGAGTGGAACCTGCTCCCGAACAATATACTTGAGGCCCCCACCCTTGCTAAGTTCAAGGAGAAGGAGATGGTCACCATGGAACTTGTGAAGTAGTTTAATTAATGAACACGCAACACCTGTCAGTTTGTTTTGCTTTATTTTATTTTACATTGTATTTTTTTTTTATCCGCTTTCATGCCAACAGCTTTGCGGATTATAATATATAGATAAACCGAAAGAGATGTCGCTTCATACTACAATTTACTTTTTGGTCTGTGTTTTCCCCTTGTTTCAAGATTGGAACCGAGAGAAATGATCAATGGTAAGAGACTGATTTCGATAGAAAGTTCGAACCAACTGGGACTAAAGGAGTACAAAACGTACTTCATGATCCCCAGCCAAAAAAATTCGGAAAATAAACTCTTTTGCTTTCAAACCGGAATACCGGTAATTTTTGCCAAATCATGTTAAACCGTGATGTTAAGCATCCCGAGACTACCTTTTGAGAATTAAAGTTTTCCGGTGGAACGTACGAACGTGCTGGGTAACCATTAACCTAGCAACCGGAATTTCCGATGATTTTTGATAAATGGAAAACAACCTACATTTTCAAGTTGCAATCCATTTTCATCCTCGAGGCATCCGCAGTTATTATAATATAATTCTAGATAGTTCTTAACATTTCAGTGTATTTATATAAGCATTCCCCCAGGCTGACGGAACAACTTGCTGAACTACTTATTTCTGAAGAGATCTTTTCTTTGATCAAGACAAAGGTTTGATACAAATATATTTTGTGCCTTTTTTTAACGATACTTTTTTTTATTGTTACATATAACGTTGGGAAAGCGCAGGCATTGTTAAAAACATCCTTATAAAGTTTTCTCTTGCCCGCACACGAAGCCCACGTCCCCTCTGTTGCTTGTTTACTAGAGTTCCATATACATTGTAATATACTCCTCTCGTGACGGATGAAAAGACATCTGCACTCCATTAATTATCATCAAGATCCTAACAGAATTTTCTCATCTCATTACAATACGATCAATGAGCAGGCTGCATTTCACGAGGAGCGGTCGTTCTATTGACAATGCCAAATGATTAGCATAGAGTTCCCGTCTGGCTTTCAATTAATCTTCCATAGCGCACTCTAGGTTTTTGCTGATGTGCCTGCGGAAAAAAAAATAAAAAAAACTCAAAGTCTAAGGCTTGCTCTAATCAAACCGACCCTCTCGTACGTAGCTCTTGAGGCCTTGCAAAAAGGAACGTTGATTTTGTTGGCTTTTTGACTCAAGGTAAGCGTTTCAACATGTTTTTTCGGCAACGTATTTGTGTAATCTCAATGCTGTCAGTTTCTTTAATTCAATTCCTTCTTGTTCATACTGCGAAACATCCGTAACCTAAATGTCTTCGCCGGTTTGTTTATAAACTACTTCTCTGATACTGCTTGTATCTCCGTTAAAAGCCTCTTGAGTCTATTTAAACTCTAGAGTTTATTATGAGAAACATCTCGTATATTTATTCGGTCAAGGGGTTTTGAGCATATTACGGTTGCATTTTCAACATGGGCCGCCTTTTGCGGCCAGAAAAAACGATCGTTTTTATCTCCAGTAAACTACACTTAAAATTTGCAATATAACGGAAAATAATTGCTAAGTTTTTTTTTTGTTTTCTCAAACTGTAAAGGTAAGGCTTGTTTATAAGGCAACGGATCAAAATAAGGCAATTTTTTGTGCATGGAGCAACCGCCGAACCGATAACAAATTGTTGTCAACTTTGACACATGAATCAAGGCACGACAATTATCACGGTATTCATGTCCAAACGTTTTAACCTTTTAACCACATCACGCGAAGAAAATGAAGATGGAGAAGTTGAAGTCGAAGTCGAAGATCAACAGGGAGAACATACGAAGTTTTCTCGAAATTGCATATTTAATTCGTTCAATTGGAAGTGACATGCTTCATGTTCGTATGCAGATGTCTAGAGGGGTTCATTGATCGGAAACATCTGCTACTTGGTATATATTTATAAACATACTCGACATTTCTCTTGATTGATCAATTGGTTATTTGACCTAAGAAAAGAATTTCAAAAACCTCTTGAAACTGCCTTTCCTTCGTGCAATCCCTTCCCAAACTTCGTCTTTTAATATTCTTTTTGCAAGACTGAGAAACTGAAGCCAGAGATTGACAATCTCTGGCCATTACAAGTGATTGTGAATAGCGGTTTATTTTAATAAACACATCTGCAGCCCTAAGGCTGAATTGCGTATCCAACATGACTATTAACAAATATATTACATATATTAAACATAAATGTTACAATATGATAGCAAGAAATGGAGGCTAAACATGATTCCTGAATTACGCAAGTCCTTCAGAAAATAGAAATACATTTTACCATTTGACCCAACAAATCCCTCTAAAATACAACCTATGAGCTCTGGTAATTAATACTTTTTAATTTATATACATTTAAGATTGTTAGGACAGACTCAAAATCCTATCCAATTATGAGGAAACTCCATTCTTGGACGCTGCAGCCTTGCACGGGACATAGGTTAAACTTTTTGCAATCTAGATTCAACATTTTATTTTACTACAGTACAGTTAGCCCGCAGCCCGTTAGGGATGAAAATTAATTTGATAGCCTTCGGCCGATAAAATTTCCCATTCATGCATTGTGAATACGCTGATTCGTGATTGAAAACAAGGTTTAAATTAAATTCGAAACTGTATATGGGGATAATGCGCTTGAACACAAGATAAGTTAAACGTATTGTAATTAAGCGCATGCATGCGGGGGTAATTTAGGAAAAATTAAACCAAGAAGATTGTGTATAGGAGTAGCCCAGTCGTCACGGAGGTGAGCTCAGTGTCAATCGTATCATTCAAAGTTCCCGGTTCCAGTTAAACTGAACCTGCTAACCTCTACCTTCGTGTTGTATCATTTATAGTTTACATTCTTTATAATCGATTTATAAACACTGATATATTCCATACAGAATATACCACTAAAGTGTATGACTTACTGAATAAAGCGACATATGAGGGGTTAGGCAAGGCAAGAGCAACCCAGCACTATTTTGGTGTATGCTAATCATTTCTTTTCTCTCAGATACATTCGAATCTCTGCATACGGACAACTCCATAACACGGAGAGAGAGAGACCAAGAGAGCTGTCTGTAATAGAGAGGTGTACCTCTCTATTACAGACAGCTCTCTTGGTCATGTTGGTCTCGAAGATACCAAAATTCATACAATTGCATTTGATTGCATACCGGTCCACACATGATTGTATGCAGGCGTTTTACCATATAAAAGGCAGTAACACTCAACAGTGAAACACTGATAAGCATATTTATGTATGAAACAGTTAATATGGAAAAGAAACTAGTTCGTCTATCCGCTCTCCATTACATCTCTGTCAACGTCTGAAACAGGTTACTTAGCCATTATTTGCCGTGTAAGGTTGAATTGGAGCGGTTTTCAATATATAATTCAGTGTCAAAAGTAATTTCACGATAGCTTTGGTTTAACATTACTACGCTTTGTGATTGGCTAAAAAATTCTCGCGCCACTTTCTCCACCAATTAGAACTAAAACTAAAACCAATCGTGATCATGCTTGCACGCGTTTTCCCGCGCTTAGCCGACCGGTTACATGTATTTGCTTCGGACTCTGATTGGTTCTTTCGATTGTCTGCGTCTGTTGTGATTGGCCAAGTGATACTTTGGTTTTGATTTTACGACACTCAACTGAAAAAAAACCGTTCTAGTTTCTTTTCTATTAATTTCTTTTTTATTTATCTTTTTGTCTTTGTACAGGATGAGCCGCCTTAGAAGAGTGTTTACATACATTGCTCTTTTGGGTGGCCTCTCGTTCTTTTGGCTTTTCATGGTAACAGAAAAACACAGAGTCAAAGGTAAGCATATTTTCAATAGCAGAATACGACGGATACAACGCGACAGTTTGTGCCTAATTATTAAATTTCTTTAGAGAGGTTTTCAGTTAAGTCTGATCATAAAACCATAAAGTTAACCAAAGAAAATACAAATAAACCAACCAATTATCCCGAGGACCAAACAGATCTCGGAGTAAATACATGCAGCCGCCTCTAAGCGCGGGAAAACACGTGCAAGTATAAAGTCACGGATAGATTGCTTTTGTTTTTCTCCTGCTTGCAATTGATTTAATTAAAAGTGGCGCGAGATCTTTTTAACCAATCACGATACAAGAAAACAAAACAAAAACAAAATAAATGTGTATTGATATATATACCCAATTGTTAACCGCTATAACATGTTTAATATACTTCTGAAACTGCGAGATACACCGTGTTACAATTTAGTTTTCTGTTATGTCGATGGGTTTGATGCTGGAGTGAGTGAGATGCCCTGAGTACTTTTGATCAGTGTTAGAGTTCAAAAATCGATCTTGTAGTTGGTATATATTGGTAATTTTCATCATTGTTTCATCACGCTTGGCTGTTCAAAGTAATGTTTACTACATGAGCGGGAGTGTTGTATCGGCCTATACAATCACGAGGCGCAGCCAAGTGAAAGTATAATGCCGATACAACACGGACGCGAATGTAGTAAACAACTTGTGAAATTCACATTCATATGTAAATTAGATACAACCACTGGTGAGTTGTATCTGGAATGTAAATTAGATACAACCACTGGTGAGTTGTATCAAGATTGTATCTGGAATACAGGGTTAACAATGTGATTGGAATGGCTCATTTCTATTTGTTAGTACCCTTATGAATTATTAATGAATTTTACAAATACATTCAAGCCATTTCAGAAGTCGTGATCTATTTTCCAAATTTCCCCGGGTGGCGTGCCCCCGGATCCTCCTAGGTAACTCATGTCATCGAGCCCGAACTCATTTCATCGCCTCGAGCTCGGCGGCTCTACTTTCAATACACTCCATGTCCATAAACGTAAATGTTTAGGCAATGCACCAAAGGGTGAGCTTCTAAAGTTTTTTTGCTTTATATTTTTTGTAGTTTATTCTTCTCAAGATTTAATGGAAAACATATCTGCGGCAACAGATCATTCAAGAAGACTTCAGGCAAGAAATGTTAACTGTCGTGAATAACTCAACAAGTGTAAAACACCCAAAATATAGAAATATAGAATATCAAAGATTTAAAATTTTAGACAAATCAGAACTTTACCCTTTTCGTCCTATCCCAATTAAATTTGGCCATTACTTTGCTTTTTTTGTATAGAATGCTCAGAATAAAAATGTGTTATATAAACAAATACAATCGAACAGGACACTGGCACTTGACTAAACACATATTGAAATTAGATGCATGTTACAGTGCTTACTAAGAAAAATATATTTTAGATATTCAGTGTGCCTTCCTTCCGGAACGGATCTCAGACAACAAAAATAGTTGATATGACAGTAAAGATGCGTCGTTTGTCTGGGTTTCTGTTTGCATGCTCACAGAGCTGAACCCATCAGTCTATAGTAATGATACTATATCATTTAATTTACCATACAAAAACGCATTGACTGTAACTGTTTAGACATGGAAAGCATGAACTTTGTTTAGGCAGTCATATAACACAAGCAAACGTAAAAATAAGAATAACTGAATACATAATTACTTCCGTAAAGCATGAGGTTCGGAGTTTTAATTTTTTGTTTCTCTTCTATACTGTTAGTTCGCTTCCATTATGGCATCTAGACAAGACAAACGCAAGCGACAAATCTCATCCTACTGTAAACAGACAAAATCAAGCTATACGCTGCAGCCAAGCTTCCTGAAACATCTTATAGTAGATAACAAGCACAGGATTGTTTACTGTTATATTCCTAAGGTCGCTTGCACAACTTGGAAGACAATCATGGCGCATCTTGTCGGGAAAAGAAACCACAGATCCGTGCATCATCAACGCTTCAACTTACTTAGTTTTTATTCAGAAAGCAAGGCGCGCTACATTTTAGATAACTATTACAAGTTTATGTTCGTTAGAGAGCCCTTCGAGAGACTGTTGTCGGCGTACAAGAACAAATTCACGAGAAAGGACAATGATGTGTACAAGAAATACGAAAGGAAAATCAAGCGATCGGTTGGAGAAAGACTTGGTGCTGATGTAGAAAACCGAGAAGTCAAGTTCTCGAATTTTATCTTGTATTTGATTGACGTCAACAGCAAAGGAGGCCGATACAATGAGCATTGGCAGCATTACTACAAACTCTGCCATCCGTGCGAGATAAACTACGATTTTATTGGGCATTACGAGACGTTAGAGGAGGACGCTAGGTTTGTCTTACACGAGGCAGGCGTCGACAAAATCATTTCTTTTCCACCTGTCCGTTTTACAGGAACTAAGGACGAGTTAGAACGATATTATTCCAAGGTTCCTCGGGAAAATGTACTTCAACTTCAAAGAATTTATCGACGTGACTTTGAAATGTTTGAATATACAGCATTACATCCTCCTGGTGACATTAATCGAATTGTAAACTAAACTTTTAATCAGTCATTTCCAGGAAATTATTTTTTCCAGGAAATGATATTGTTAGTAAACATAAAAATGGTTTTGCTTTTCCAGTATAATTATTTTTTCTGTGTACTGAGTTTAAATATGTAACTACGCATGGATAATAACCCGGACTTTAATATTGCAAACAGGTGTGTTTATCTTCTTCATTCATTTGTAAAACTGAAAAATATTGATACTGTTGCGTGCTATTGTGAATTTAAAAACGTCCCCATGGCCATATACATATCTATAATATCGATATGAGTAGTAACAAATGTTCGATTCAAACATAAACGGCGTTGACTGAAATCAGTAGGACTAGTTTAAGCACAACGAAAATTCCAGGATTCAGTCTGTTTCTCACATATTGCATTGCTAAATGAGCAAAAAACAATTTCCGTTTCCATTCCTTTTTCTAGTTTTCTGATCTTAACGATTCATCGGTCTTGAGTTGGGTTTACAGTAGGTCCTGAACGTGACGTCATAACACTAAATTATGTCACTATAACGAATGGCCGCCATCTTGGATCTGTCGTTTTGGATTTCCATCAAGTTAGAAAAGCAAAAAATTGAGTCAAAATGTAATTTACTATAAGAAAGTTAAAAAAATTCTTGTTTAAACGTTGATTTAAGAAGAAAATACAAAATTTGGCCTTCTTGTCAAAATACGGTTGCCACGGAAGCATCATATGTCAGGAACAAAAATCTGTCACATCAAAATGTTTCCGGATAAATTTCCGAAAAAGTTTCTAAGTTTGGTGGATATCGGTTAAATGCTTAAGTTAAAAACGTTCAAAGTCAGCGCGAGCACTTCCTCCGGTCTGAATGGAACGAGCACTTCCCCCGGTCTGAATGGGGTACTTAACCACAATCTGAAGGTCGGAAAGTGGACTGGATCAAAAACTGTAAATAGCATGCACAACTGACCTCAGTCAATAGCCCAATTTCGATATATTAAAATTCAACTTGAAACAAAAGACATCACTACGAGACTTAGGGGAATAAACCATATAAATCCCTGCTATCATTCCCCTAAGCCTCGTAATGATATCTTTTGTTTCAAGTTGAATTTTAATATATAGAAATTTGGCTATTCGCAATACGTCATTAAAATCAGAATGAAGAGCCCAATTTTAGAAAACAGTTCTTTGTATTTCTAACACAGTTTGAACCTTATCAAAGAAAACCAATATAATGAATGATGTCTGATGTGACTGTCTGAATGAAAATCTACAACATCATCTTTCGTAGATAAAGCTGTATAATGCTTGCTCGAAACAACAGGAAATGCTTTTTTTGCGCCCACTTGTTGCGCGCGCAGTTCATGTCGCAACGCATTCTCGATCTGAGAGCCTTCGGTTTTATTGACCGCGCATGTATGCGTTCTAGTGTACAGTTTATGATGGAAAACGTTCTATTCAATAACGCAACCTCGGTTATTTGTCACCTTCATTTTCTCCGCGACCATTATATTGTCGACCTTGCTATTAACCTTGAACTTGCCGGATACACTGATGATCGTAAATTTCTTATAAAATTTAAACCTCTTATTATCACTGTAATTTCTCAAAGAGTGGTTTTCCTGTGACACACCCATTGTGTTTGGAGACTTGAGAAAAGCCATGAAAAGTGAGATAGTTACCACGTCTTTTTTTACGTTAAAAAAATTGTTTACCTCCACTTAGGGCGCGTTTTTTTGGGACACATTCTGGTCATTCTGAAATCAGAATACGCTAACAAAACTATGTAGTTGTTTACATTCTCACACGTCAAAATTTTTCCATGTACACATAGTCAAAGTAGTGACTTCTTTCCATATTTTACGAGCGGAATAGGTACAATATTTTAAGGTATTCTGTTTTTGGAATGGGCAGATTAATCCAAAAGAGACGCGCCTTTAGTTTGTCCGTGTTGTGCGCTGGCCCTGATGTTTTTATGTATAACTAAATGACATGGCAATTTATCATGCATGCAGATGCTGACGTACTTAACGCATTATAACCGTATATTTTAGCAACATTGTTAATATAAATTTGGAATTTTCCAATATTTATGAATTCCAAATTTACATAATATGTAGAAGATTTTACTCATCAAATTTAAGGGGTCTAGCTGGCATAGAAAGCGCATACAGATATTTTTTTTGTTTTTCATACATTTATCTATAAAATCCCATCGAAGTCCACATAAAAAATTTCAGACAAATGTATGGAAAACAAAACAATTAACTGCACGCTCTTGTGCATAACGGAATATTTCATATATTCGGTAGTTTAATAGAGTGTGCCTTGTACTTCCAAGAAAATGCTATTGTTTGGGAAGAAACGGTGATTAGAATACATGTTATGTTTATAAATATTATGTAATACCATGAATTTGAACGCTGTTTTTTAATACAATTCGCACAAGATCTGGCGGCGTGTCCCTGATACAGTTCATTTAACGTTTCAATTTCTTGACCATAAGTGCTTCTGAAAGCCGCCGGCTAACATCATGACATCAG
Organism: Dendrophyllia cribrosa; assembly: GCA_024195265.1. Taxonomy (NCBI): domain Eukaryota; kingdom Metazoa; phylum Cnidaria; class Anthozoa; order Scleractinia; family Dendrophylliidae; genus Dendrophyllia; species Dendrophyllia cribrosa. The sequence goes on along the minus strand of JAJLRJ010000001.1, from coordinate 1,447,127 downwards.
TCATTCGACTAAAATTTAATATGAAGAGGATGTTTAATTTTCCTTAATCTTTCTAAAATTTGAGCCGATTATAAAGCGTTTGTAAAAGCATCACACAGAATTTAGCCAGGCAGTTCAATGTCGTCTTGCTGCATGCAGTATGTCAGGTGACATGTCAGGTACGTGAGGTAGCTGGGAAAGGGCCTATATTAACCTTAATTTGTTTATTGGCTATTGTCATTTTAAGCTCATCATTGGTAGCAAATTGAATAAAGTAAATTAGCCTTTCATTGATACTTTTCATTAGTTCGGTCGAAAACCTTAACTCTATAATTTTTCTGATTTGACAGATTCATGCCCTTACTGGAATTAAATAACTGCGTCAGGGCTGTTAAAGACAAGGGCATTAAGTAAAGTAAACATGGGAACACGAAAATAACGAGCTTTGCACGCAAGAGTGGAGATACCTTTGATTCACGCAATTCAGACGATTGTGGTGTTTGTTGACGCAATCCCAAGAGGACATTGTTTACAACAGTATTCAAAACAGATTGGAGTCATCTATAGTTATTATGTAGAACGTGTCGAGTCATCAACACGCCACTTTGTTTTACAACTTGGAATCTAATAGAATTAAGTGATACAAGGCGTACCGTTGCAGATCACGTACAATCGATTGGGAAATAGAAGTTGCAGTTGTGATGAAAGACCACAGATCAAGACAAAATATGAATCATCACTCCTCTAAAAGACATTCCAGAAGTTATGACAAAGAAATGGATCATGCATTTACTCTCATCTTTCACAACATCAAGAGGCTGCAAGATGGCCATTTATCCAATAGTGCTCCAACACTCGATCAAGCTGACAGCAAATCGGGGATAAATCCTGCAAACAGATTACACCTGCCATCGGAAATGGAACGAAGCACTTCAGATCCGTCTTTACAAGACATACAGACACACACAGGAACTTCGGACCCGATTCGCCCCAAGTCGCGGTCTTTCTGCGGCGGCACAACCAGTCCAACACAAAGAAGAAAAGTCTCGTTTTATGACGACTATGCAACAACAAAAGAACAGGTTAAACGGCCAGCTTTAACAAGGCGACCATGGACAGATCTACCTCCTAATCCTTTGATTGTGGTAACGAAGGGAAGGTGATAGCAGTTTATCTGTATTTTTGTTAAATGAACGAATTAAACTGTTCATCAGGGCGATCAATGTAGAATAACAATAGACCTTAGCACAAGCATATGAGCTCATCACTAATGCCATTAGTAATCTAAATGTTGTCTCAATTCAGCCAATTGATCACGCCTTCACAAACTGTTACCAGCAAGAAATCGAAGAAGTAGCAGAAGTAGATCAGTTTAAAAAATCGAATATATCCGAATCGAAAGTGATCAGTTAATAAGCAACTACCATGTTCAACAACTTAGCAATTTTGTAGTACATAGTCAAGGATGTTGCATCATTTATTTTTAATGCTTTAATTTTTTGTTGGACAATTGTTTCTTAAAAACATTATTCCCTTCACTGCTGTTTAATCAGTTTCACGTATATATTCCAGCATCATTCAGTCATGGAATGCGACAATGAGCTGCAGTTTGAAAACGTTGTACTTTTAGTATCATCAGGTCTTTATAGCATAATACGTTAGTTGTGTCAATGCAAGTTAAACTGAATATTATGAAATCCTGCAATGAAATAAGTATTAATAGTCTACGGTTGTTCATGATTTGTATATGAATGAACTCTAATTAATCGCCCATCAACAAATAAAGTGACACTATACATGTACAGTATCTGAAGAAAATGTGTCTTAATTCTCAGATGTTAACAAGTAGGTATCCCAGTAGTCGAGATCAGGTCGATCTGACCTGGATAAAATATATTTTCACTCATGCATTTCTATTTTTGTTTCGTGTTGTTTCAGACAGCACACAATCGTATAATTTTATAAATAGAAGATCTATAAAAATTTATATTTGTATAGCAAATGTGATCTGACCGTTCAAGTTGTCTTAAGACTTGAGATAAAGCACGAAGCACCGGTCACTTGACTCTCATAAGTAGTTCAAATACGAGATTTGCGTTTGCGGTAAACTCTTTGAAGTCCGATTGAAGGATTGTACTCTATTAGGGAGCAAAATGTGTTTTTCATTTTGATTTTCAACCAACCGTGACTTGCAAGTTATGGGTAGTAACAGGGCTTAGAACATTTTGTTCGTTTTTGCGTCAGTCTGACCGTTCTTTACATCATTTACTTGTACAGTCAAAAAACCTAAATCATGCATGTAGTCTTTTATCTGTCCAGCTGAAATGAAAACTCTAGCTTTAATTCTCAGCAATATTAGAATAATTCTTTTCAGAGTATTTTACTTGGCAGGGGCGTAGCTACCTGTACGCACGTACGCACGTGCGTACCTGAAAAAGTGGGAAAAAACGAAAGATTTGGGACTTGAGGGTAGGGGGAGAAGGTAGGGGGAGTGGTTGAAAACAGTGATCGTGCGTACCTCTGAAAAATTCATGGCTACGCCCCTGCTTGGTAGTTTTGTTAAAACAGATAACATTTTGGGAATGAAAGGATTACCAGCCGGCGTAATCTCTTATAAATCCCTTGACGTCAAAATCGTCTTTATGCGACTTAACAGTTATTTATAACACGTACTATAATGATCACTTAGAAGCACAGGAGAATGTTATCTGGCGTCGCGCAGGCGCACTTTGCAGCGCTAGGCATAAATTATTTCTTTTTTGGTTCGTAGTTGCTATCGCAACTAACTCTGAGGGCACTTGAGCGGTCAGCTGTTCATGTAACTGCATAATAGTATAATTTTCTTAAAGCGTTAATTTATTTTCGCAACCAAATAATGTGAAGCATTAATGTAATAATGCGGAGTATTTTACTTGTTATTTTTCTCAAAACAAGTAAAATTTTGGGAATGAAAGAATTAACAGCGTAACCTCTTATAAATCCCTTGACGTCAAAATCGTCTTTATGCGACTTATCAGGTATTTAAAACACGTACTATAATCACTTATGAGCACAGGAGAACGTTATCTGGCGTCACACAGGCGCACTTTGCAGCGCTAAACATATTGCCTTAAATTATTTCTTTTTTGGTTCGTAGTTGCTATCGCAACTAAGAACTATTTTGGGCACTTTGAGATAATTTTCTTAAAGCTTTAATTTATTTTCGCATCCAAATAATGTGAAGCAATTGTATTTTTACCGGTTTGCAATATAATTTTCAAATTCCCTTGTACAACAGTAACTCTTATCCAAAGACCGTGCACGAATGTTCTGTTTATGGCAATTGCCCAACCTCCGGTCCCCCTAAGAAATGAAAAGCTCAACAAAAATTTAACGATCCGACAGATAATGCTTATCTTTAAAATCTCGCCCAGGCAAAAACGTAACTTTTAAAACGGGCTGGCATATTCCAGGGGCGGATTTAGGGTTGGGGCCTAGGGGGCCGTGCTCGTCACCCCCCCCCCCCCCCCCCCCCATCCCCACTTGGTCTGGGTTTTTTTTTTGGGGAAAACAACGTCTATCGGATGGTATTTTGAAATGGATGACTCTAGTTCAAATAGCTCCCATACCTCTCCGATAACTCGGATTTCGTTTGTAGAAAAAGTTCGAGTTGATTCAAGTCATGTTTCTTATTCAATCTGCGATCCTGGCATTTGCCAATTTGAGCGCTCAGAATGCACCAGTTGCATCTCAGAGTACTTAAATTATCAACATTTTCCGGGGGCATACCTCCGGAACCCTCTAAACCCCGCTAAATTGGCGCTTATTGTATCTCATTGTATCTCATACAAATTTTTACGGCCCCCTCTTTTTAAAATTCCTGGACCCGCCCCTGTATTCAGCCCGGGACCCGCCCCTGTATTCAGCCCGGGACCCGCCCCTGTATTCAGCCCGGGATCCGCCCCTGTATTCAGCCCGGTTGGCCAATTGGAAAGTCTAAATGCATGGTAAATAAGAAGCAAAGGACCGCAAACGAAAATGCTGCCGGTGTACGTAGGATCTGTAACAGATCTAGTCAGCCAAAAATAGAGATACAATCAAAGTATAGCAAGGCTGATACTACGTAGAACATTTAACGCGACAACGACATAACAGAGCCCAAACTGAAAGCCAAAATGCAACCGTGGACAGCTATTTCGACCTGGTTGGGTCTTGTCAGCACGGTGTAGCAGCAAAGAGATAGAAAAAACAAGCGCGAACGCCAATTCTCTACCAAATCGCACGTGGTGATGGCAACAGATGAGAGCTCGAATTCAAATGTTTGCCAATTGACCCACGTCACAGCGGCACGTGACCATGAGTATCAGGCAAAGAATTTGAAATATCATGTCGTTGTCGCGATAAAGAAATTGAGGATATAGACAGAACCATCTCTCAGCTAGTACATGGCCAATACCATGTAAAAAATAAATAAGCAGCATTTCGAATCTGAAGAGATCTACGGTCCCAAAATATAACATGTAAATAAGAAGCAAAGGACCGTGAACGAAAATGCTGCTGGTGTACGTAGGATCTGGAGCAGATCTAATCAGCCAAAAATAGAGATACTGAATCAAAAAATAGAGCAAGGCTGATACTACGTAGAACATTTAACGCGACAACGCATGGTGACCGCGTCCGCTTAACCCTCGGACGTACACGCAAACTTATATCCCCACCGTGGTACAACCCCTCCCCCCCCCCCCCCTTGGGTTTTTGCGATGTTGCAATATTTCGGAAATATTTTACATCTAATAGATAGCCCGTGATGTGCTCTACAAGATAAGGTAAATATTATGGGTTGTGGCGCTGCTGGGGTCCGTGACGTCATCTAAAATGGACGCCAAGATGGCCGCCATCTTGGATTTTACTAAAAATACAAATTCAGTGTCGGAAAAATACGGAAATTGCAAATATCGTTTGCTAGAGTTGCAAAATAGCATACAATTAAACATTTTGGTTCTTTTGGTAGCATTTTATATGTTTTTTCACTGACAAAAGGTGAAAAACACGCATTTTTATTCAAAAATGGCTTGACTTCATGTTACTTATGACGTCATATCTCGTTACCATATCAACCGGTTGTCGCCAAACTTGACCAAAATGTGTCTAAAGGTTAAACGAACAGCTACTACTCCCTTCCCTCCCCCCCCCCCCCCCCCGCCTTGTACGTCCGAGCGTTAGAGGTACTAACCGTTAAAGATCCTACGTATACCAGCAGCATTTTCGTTCGCGGTCCTTTGCTTCTTAAAAACCTTAGAGCAGAGGTGGCGGGTTCTTACCCTAGATCGAGCTGTCTTGATGATTTTATGTCTATTGTAACGTTACATTAAGTAACGTGACACAACGTTTGGTGCTGATTGATAAAAGTTTATTCCAATTTTCTCAGTTATCTATTAATTTTTCAAACAATAATCATGTTGTAGCTGTTACACAAGTTATATTTGCTATTAGTATATACTGAAACAGGGGATAGCATTGTTGGCGCGCTCTGATTGGCTACTGAAACTCGGAATAGCAAGTGCTATTCACCTTCCAGCAATTTGCGCGCGAAAATTGTAATCGTTGACAAGAATAAATGAGTTAAAAAGCATCATTTTCGTTATATTATCTCACTGCTTCGCGGCTCGGTAAATATCCACCACTACCCACCTCCACTTCGGTGAATAGTTGTTAACTATTACGATTATGCTATCAACTTTTTAATAGAACATTCGGTATAATTCGAAAACTGTCTCTCTATAAAAATTTTCATATGTTTTTAAAGATGCGAGAATTAGTCAGTTTCTTGGACTTATAGTCATGGTAATATATTAACGAGTACATAGAAAATGATTTAATTTGTGTTGTTTTACAACTTATTAAATTGCAAGCTATTCTGTTCGCTATTTTCGTAGGGGCATTTGGCGAATCACCTATAAAATCCACCCCCCCCCCCCCAAAAAAAAAAAAATAAATAAATAAATAAACAAATAAATAAAATGACTGATACGGAAAAAACTTAATCTACCGTCAATACAAGTACTTTTACGTCCCTGAAGTAAACAAGATTAAATATAGCAGTATATATTGAAATTAGTAATATATACACCTTATTCCAAAATGGCGACCAATTTAAGATTCTTTTATATGCATGTTAATTAGCCCTCTTGGCCTCGTTTTCGCTTGAAAATTCTTTTGTATTTTGCACATGCTGACGAGGCCAAGAGGGCTAATTTACATGGATATAAAAGAATAATAAAAGGGCCGCCATTTTGGAATAAGGTGTATTGAGTGGTACATTAATTATCACGTTAAAAAAATACACTAAATAAAAAAGGGCGATTCATCTCGGACTTAATAATACGGACATCGAAGGGACTACAGAAACTGTCCGTATTTAAACGCGGTGTCCTTAGTAAGCGGGTTCTCATGAATGAGGAAAAATGCACTACATTACATCATCTAACACCGGGTCTATAAACACCACCAAGACACTACAAAATTACGATTAGGCAAACGTTTGCAGTTTTGTTTCAACCAAACTGATAATATATATATATATGTAGCTGATGCATTTGATAACATTATACTACGAGGTTAACTTTGTATGAGGTTGTTTCAGTCGACACGCGAAAATTGTGCGTTTTCCGTATTAAATTAAATTAGCTAGATTTGATTTTTTCTCCTTCATTTTTATCTTCCACCGAAGCTGCTAAGGTGTACTGCATGTGGTAGGGCTCCACGTGTAGCCAAGAGATTTTCTAGGACAGATACAATATGCCGTGACATACGGAAATGACTACGGAAGTCTTCTGCACAATAACACAGTATTACATTTTCGAAGTAAAGCTCTAACCCTTTTCTTTCTTCCCGGGGGGGGGGGGGGGGGGGGGGGGGGGGTACTCTGTAAATTATTCTAGACCAAAAATCTCTGATTACTATACCCTATCCCAGACTAAACTGCCTGAAAACCATACCCTTCACAGCGGCACATACCTATATAGCTCATATATGGGAGTACCCCCCCCCCCGGGTCTTTCTTCCCTTTTCTTTTGCCAACAAGGCTAGAAAGAGTTCGTCTTCACTCCGCTGGTTTACCGCTGTATTATAAAGGAAATCGCCGAGAATTGAATCGAAATAAAAAAGATCAATAAACGTGCAACATTGTTGGCGGCCATTCTTAAATTTTCTCCGTGATACCGCTGTCGTTGCGGGCTCGTTTTTGGAAAATAATCCCTTATTGGATTATTGTTTCTTTTGTAACGAAAAATCCAAACGATCCGGATTTTTGATCCGATCTTGGATTTTCCAAAAAAAACTCACCCTAATAACAGAAGTCTCGATTTTGCAACGGTATTTGCTACTTAGCCTGCGTTGATATCTCTTGGTATTTTAGATCTTTTGAACTCATGATATATTAACGTTCACAGTTACGACTGTACGAAAACTCCGGTAATCTATTGACAAGCCCTTGTGTAATACAATTTTGTCACTTTTTTCTCTGCCTGGAATATTTCCGCTGTCAGATGTTTGTATGGCTTTCCCACAGGCAACCCAAGCTCACGTCACAAGAAAGCGAAGGATTTATTATTATCGGTGTGTGAGACGGGACGTGACCCTTCGATGAAAGCGGTATTGGGTTACACGGCGGCTGTTTTAAAAATGTGAGCACTTTATAAGACTCCGTCTTATGAAGGGAATAACAGTGGTGACAAAACAACCCAAAACGGCTTAAAATTCCCCCAAGGACAAAAATACTGCTTTCATCGAAGGGTCGGTCACGTCCCGTCTCACACACCGCTAATAATTAATTCTTCGCTTTCTCGTGACGTGAGCTTGGGCTCCTTTTGAAATAGGTTAATTAAATTACAACGGACTACAAAAAATTTTAAAACGTCATGGCAAACCACAATTTTCTCTTTTGACAACAGAGGCAATTCAAATAATGTCTTGGTGATTCTAAAATTTCATAAAGACGGCAGCAATGAAAGTAAAGAAAGTCGTTTTAAATAAAGTAGTTAAAGTGCCCCTGTGATCAAATTTTTGATTTTCATTTTTTTACATTTTCGTGTACTATTAGACTTTCTTACTCATCCTGCCAAATTTCAATCCATAACGAACATCAGAAGTCGTTTTTTTTAACATTTATTTCCGAGAATTTACGGCCGCCATAAATCAACCTTGTTCCAAGGCTTGGTTGCGAATGGGAGAAAGTGACGTCAAAGACTCAAACATACTTCACGGGTTGAAATTATAATAACAATCAGCAAAGAAATTTGCACGAAGAACAAGTCCAAAGTTTTTGTTGCTTTTCGCGTGATTTTCAATAGGCTATGTTCAGAGCAGTTTCAAAACTATTAAAATGGCTAAACGAATGCCGGCGAAACGAGAGGCATAATAAGTCGAACACGGTAAATGAATAGTCTCATCGACTCATCGGAGTCACGCAGGCTTGTGAAACTTGCCGAAAAAAACCCAACCAAATCCAGGGAAACAAACAATAATATCAACTATACCAACTACACTAACTACACCAACACACTAGATTTGCTAATTACACCGACTACCCCAACTATACTGCAACTACACTAACTACGCCAACTACACCAACTACACCAACTACACTGACTACACCAACTATACTAACTAGTACACCAACTACACTAGATTTACTAATTACACCGACTACCCCAACTATACTGCAACTACACTAACTACACTAACTACACCAATTACACTGACTACACCAACTACACTAGCTTTACTAATTACACCAACTACACCAACTATACTGCAACTACACTAACTACTCAACTGACACCAACTACACTGACTACACCAATTACACTGACTACACTAACTACACCAACTACAACAACTACACCAACTACACTGACTACACCAACTACACTAACTAGTACACCAACTACATTAGCTTTACTAACTACACCAACTTCACCAACTATACTGCAACTACACTAACTGCTCAACTACACCAACGTTTTGTCTACACTAACTACACCAACCACACTGACTAGTACACCAACTACATTAGCTTTACTAACTACACCAACTTCACCAACTATACTGCAACTACACTAACTACTCAACTACACCAACGTTTTGTCTACACTAACTACACCAACTACACTGACTAGTACACCAACTACACTAGCTTTACTAATTACACCAACTACACCAACTATACTGCAACTACACTAACTAACTCAACTACACCAACTACACTGACTACACCAATTACACTGACTACACTAACTACACCAACTACACTGACTAGTACACCAACTACACTAGCTTTACTAATTACACCAACTACACCAACTATACTGCAACTACACTAACTAACTCAACTACACCAACTACACTGACTACACCAATTACACTGACTACACTAACTACACCAACTACACTGACTAGTACACCAATTACACTGACTAGTACACCAACTACACTGACTACACCAACTACACTGACTACACCAACTACACTGACTAGTACACCAATTACACTGACTAATACACCAACTACACTGACTACACCAACTACACTGACTGGTACACCAACTATGAGCTTTACTAATTACACCAACTACACCAACTAATATATATAGTTAGGCTTAGCCTAACAGCGGCGCCCTCTGAAGACCCTCTGAACAAGCTTAACTAAGATGAAACTTAACTAATAGGTGAAAGGTCGGAAGCACAAGAATTAAGATTAATATTGACGACCGGGCTATTTTTCAATTTTAGCAATTCTCAAAAACAGTATTACCCGACCGTCTGCACAGTACATTTAGACCGTACAAAAGTTCACAAAAACAACTTTTTCTCCGTCTAGAATAACTATTACGACTGTTTTCCGAAAATACAGTTGTTGCTTGTCAAAAAATGCCCGAGAAACTGATTTGGAAATCAAAATTGCAAAAATACACAAAAGGCATATTTGCATAAGGCGACGCGAGTATAAAATCTAAGTCTTGTTTTGTTTACATAAAATCGCTTTTCTGTAATGAATGAACAAACACATAAAAATGGACAACACAATCTTCTTTCGAAAAATTTTATTCAAATCTCCATGAGTTTATTTAAAAGCAAACGCGTACCATTTATAGCGCATCGAGGCCGAGCCGTGTCTTTGATGAAATTCAAGAAATTAATACAACTGAATTTAAGCTACACGTTTATAAACAATTCTCCAAAACATAACGAGAACACAAACAAAAAAGTCAATCACAGATTGATATCAAGATAAATTCCCATCGAAAAATGTAATTTGTTTTACCTTTAAGTCCCTCCGGCGACTACTGTACTTGGAAATTCTTTAAATCTCCGCTTTGGTGCTGAAATCCGTAAAACGAACCCATCTCTTCACATTGCTAAAACCGTATATAGTTCCTCGAAGCAAGCTTTTATCCCTGAAAGCTCTTCTCTTTCTACTAAAGCGGCTTCTGAGTATCCCTTAATTAGTATCCTGTCTTGAGTAGCAAACCGCCAAAAAAAATGTTGGGTAATTGACGACTTTAATTCTCCGCGAAAAACAGCATAAAAATCCTGCAACGGCTAAAGTGTTTACCGAGCTGACGGCTGTGTAGCCGCGCGAAAATCAAAGCCTCAAAGATCCCGGATGTTTTGTGGCGTCGCACGCGCATGTTTTGCGACGTCATACGCGCCAGCGAGTTAGCCCAACGCGTACGGCGGGCGTTCGGCGGGCGCACAACGCGCCCGCGAAACATTCCGCTAGCCATGACCATGAAAAATGACGGCATAGGTTCTATGAGTATGGTGCTCCGCCGGGCCTTCGGCCCGCGGGCTCCGCTATAATGCAACTACACTAACTAACTCAACTACACCAACTACACTGACTACACCAATTACACTGACTACACTAACTACACTGACTACCTTAACTCACTAACACCACCAACTACACCAACTACACTGACTACACCAATTACACTGACTACACTAACTACACCAACTACAACAACTACACCAACTACACCAACTACACTAACTATAGTAACTACATGACTGAGCTACTATTGACAGCAACTACACGAACTACACAGTAACTACACCAACTACAGAAACTACAGTAAGTACTTCTTAGAGCAATACAAGCAGTGTTCTATATTCGTGACGGTAGTCATGAATGTCATTACCATTTATTTATCCTTTATTATTTCGGATAACACAATTTTTCCTTATGCCTTTTCTAGTGTTTACATTTTTAGTTTAATTAGTTAATCATTAACCACTCGTGTATTTTTAACTCTCGGTCGTACACGCAACACATACACGCTGCTGGGGATCTTCGACTTTATCCAAAATGGCAGTCAAGTTGGCCGCCATCTTGTAATTTACTTAAAAGTCACAATTTATCGGAAAAGTACGGCAATTGAACATTTTTTATGCCAGAGTAGTAACATATGAAATCATAAAATATTTGCTGCCTCTTGGTAGGCTTAGTAGCATTTTATGTGGTTTTTTTTTTTACCCCAAAAAAGTTGAAAAACGGGCATTTAATTGGTCAAAAATGGCTTGACTCCATACTGTTGATGACGAGTTACCCACTTTCGTTTTATTCTACGCTATATACTTCAACTTACATCTGGCTCGAGCATCAGTTACATTAGACCTAGAGATGCTGTAAAACCGAACCACTGTGTTTACTTATTATTTATGCCTTGTGGACCTCTGCATTCAAAGGTTATAATAAAGAATATTTCTCATACAAAGTCTTATAATTGTTAACGTATGAATAAGTAAGTGCATGTGGGCTACCTGTGGAAACACTTCATGAAACGGTTCTTTCGAGAGTGCGTTGATTAAATTTAGAACTCCGCACGTGACCTGCACTGAAGGCAAGAGTCGGCTTAAATTACAACACAGCTTTGATTTGCTCTTTGGTTACACTGCATAGCACGTTCGACTGACGAATATGACGGAAGAAGAGGAGGCTACCTCATGAATTAAACAATTTAAAAATATATATAAACAAATGCCAATCCAATGTACAACAATTGAATCGATTGCGATTGAAAATTGATGACAGTCGATATAATTAACCATTGATTTATCTAATGGATTGCTTAGGGACGGACCATTAGAAAAGTGAGGAGGGGGGGGGGATTTTCGGGTTGCACGAATTTTTTTTTTTCGGTCATTGCTTGTGCAGGAATTTTTTTTTTTCGGGTGAAACCCTCTGCACGAATTGTTTTTTTAGACAAATGTTGCTTTGTTTGTCATTTACTATCAAAATGAACTATGTTGCAGGTACACTGATTGCAAATGAAAAGCAGATCACCTTGTGTTATGATTCAGCAGTCATTCAGGGCCGTAGCACGGTAGACATTATTGGGAGGCCTATCACAAGCGTCGAAGGCGCGCGTTTCTAGGGGGGTCCGGGGGCATGCTCCCCCGGGATTTTTTTAAATATAGGGTCTCTGAAATAGCATTTCGAGCCTTCTCAGAGTAGTTTCCAGCAACTTTCAACAGCTTTGAACTGTCAAAAAAAAATATTGTGGCCTAAACGCAGGGCATTTGAGGGGCTGTAGACTTTCTAGACTTTCTAGGCTTTCACCCAAATTTATAACGAATTGTTGGGTGCTCAGTTAGAATGTCGTTTCGTAACTGTTTTTTGTTTGTGATGTATTAGATATGTGTACATAGAAACCTTTTAGTTATCGGACCAGGTTATAATGTTAATAAAAGCTTTTATAGCTCAATGGTTATATTTATGTAATGAAAGACAAGCTTTTTTTATATGCGTAAAGCACTGTTTCTTTCAGTTGAGCTAGCACTTCCATGTTTTACCAACAATTATAGACAGTTCAGATAAAAATTTGGAACAACAATAACATTAAATCGATCAGGCTTACTTACAATACACGTTATCGGTGAACAAGATTAAGTTGTACTTTCACAAAGTACCGTGAACGTCCTCAAATCATTCATGCTTAAATAATTTCATAAAATGAAATGAAAGAAGCTGGAAATATCCTGCGAAAATGAACAAAAAGGTAAAACCATGGATCAGATTGTATTGTATTCATTCATTGAACGGGTTTGTACAAGTTATGCAAATTTTCAGTGTTGTATGATGGATAAATGAACCTACTACGTAGACCCCACGAATACTAACAGTTTGTTGCCTAACTGGATGTTTGAGTTGACTTCGACAGAACCCCCCCCCCCCCCCCCCCACCCCCGGCCCATCCCCATGCTACGGCCCTGTGATATAAAGGTTATTTATGAAAACAAAAACAAAGTTATATTTGTCTCCTTTCAATAAAAATATTAATAGTTATTTTTTGTTTAATCCTATTGTGCCTGGCAATATTGATTATTTTAGAATGACATTTCCGGCTATTGAAAAATATGAACTTCTGTTGTCATGGGAAATTTCATGCAGTGTAAGGAAAACACTTCAACGAACACTATTAAGGACCATAAGAGATATTTGAAATAGGCACTTTGGCAGAATTTTATATATTAAATAAAGACCGCAATAGGACTTTTCCTTCTACATGAATTTTTTTTCTTTGCCATGAACTTTGCACGAATTTTTTTTCCTGGCATTTTCCCTTGCACGAATTTTTTTTGTGTTTTTCCCCACTCCCCCCCATCACTTTTCACTTTTCCGTCCCTTAGTTGGTTAGGGACGGACCATTAGATTTTTGATGGGGGGGGGGGGGGGGGGGGGGGGGGGTTGAGCAAATACCCAAAAAAATTCGAGCACGGCCTTGAACTGCAAAAAAAATATCGTGCAAAACAAAAACCCCAGAAAACAATTCCTGCAAAGCTTTATATTTTTAGAACAATATTTTATGTCCAGGAGCAGATGGTCAGAACACAAATAAATCACACTGACGTTGTAGAATGTTAGCGACTTATGAGCGCTTGGGGAGGATCAAATGTTCTATCTAATTTTCATTGGCTTGTTTAGTTTAGCCAATAACAATGGTTTATTTTTGACCCGACGTAAGTTGTGTTTCTTTGTAGGCTTTTTAGCTGATTTCATAAGCATGTAAGATATTTTCTGACACAAGGAATGGCTCTTTTATAGTTGTACAGTGGCATTGTAGGTACATGTATATCTCAATGGATGAGAAATACTTTGTTTATGTGTTGTACAACAAGCTTGTAATTACAAGGGCGGCGCTACCGGTGGGCCCCACCAACTTTCGACAGCTCAAAATGGCGGTGGGCGGAGATGAATAGTGTAGCAACATCCTTTGACCAGATCTGATGGCGGGGCGCTTTAATGCATTAGAGTTTGCAAAATAAATATTTCATTAATTAATCAAAAGCCTACAATTTTAGCATCGGAGATATTGTGACTGATGACTTTAGACTGGAGATTGGATATTGTGAACCAAGCATTTCAATATCCCTTGAGTTACTCGGACGTCAGCAATCGGACTCCAGCTACCGACAAATCCATCAAACAAATCCATCAATGCTGTGAGTTAGCGCTCGGCCTCTGCCCTAAGAAGGCTCAAGACATATCTACGAACAAACTATGTCACAAGAAAGATTAAATCATTGCATTATCCATACATTGCATTCTGACTGACAAATTGAACATGGCTGATATTGGAAATTAGTTTCTTTCTACCTCCAATGACAGAGAAAATCGCTTTGGAAAATTCGTTTCCAAAGCCTTCCCATACTGAAAAGAATTGACAGAGAATATTCGAGTGACAGTCGAATTCACTTTGAACAAACAACCAATATGGAGTTACAGCCAAGTTTCAGAAAGTGTTTCGTGTACATGTACTTTTCATGAGAATTAAACTGAACTCAAAGCTGGCCTTGGAAACTGTTTCTCCGGTCTCAGGAACGCTGGAAATAGCATTTCAGAGAGTTTCATTTCAAAAATTTCCCGGGGGAGCATGCCCCCGGACCCCCCTAAGAGGTTCGCGCCTTCGGCGCTCGGCACAGGAGATTCGCCCCACCAACATTATATTTCCGGCGGCGCCCCTGATGGCCTTTCTAGTATTCCTAACACGTATATGTATCAGGCATTAAAACGTATAGACTCGCAAAAAAAATATCATGCAAGCAAATCATGCCAAAAAGAAAAATCCTGCACAGTCTTGAGCGTAGAAAAAAATATCCCGCACCAAAAAATTGCCCAACCCCCCCCCCCCCCCTCAAAAATCTAATGGTCCGTCCCTTAGCTTTTCCTGTCAAACATCTCATAGTTATGACTAGATGCGCTTGTGCTGCTCCGTAACAGTGGAATAACTATAAATACTACAAATCCCTTTAATTAACTTGACCCGTGCTGTTTGACCTTGCATCTCATTGGTAGCGACGAATGTTCTAAATATCAACTAGATAAACCAACACCCGCCTTACTAACATGCATTACCTGTAAGGTACAGATCACGTACAATCGATTGGAAAATGGATGTTGCAGTCGCGATGAAAGACCACAGATCAAAACAAAATATGAATCATCAATCCTCTAAAAGACATTCCAGCAGTTATGACAAAGAAATGGATCACGCATTTACTCTCATTTTCCACAACATCAAAAGGCTGCAAGATGGTGTTTTAAGTAACAGTGATCCCAGCTTGCTGAGCAATTACAACCGCAAACAACCGGAGAGGAAGCCGGTGGTAAGAAATCAACCACCGTTCAGAAAACGAAGCAGATCCGAACCCTTTGTAGGGGTTATTCAACAAGCGGAATCATCATCCCTTGCCTGTCAGCTTAGCAAATCTGGATCTTTTCACCTTCTCAGTGAAGCTTCCAAGTCTCCATTGCAGAGACGAAAAGTCAGATTTGCCGATGCCTGTGCAGCGGAAGAAAAAGCCCAACGGTCACCGTTAGGCAAAGGCTTACTTTGCCCTTCAGAAAGACACGACGAGACGTCTTGGAACAAAAACGATGGTTTAAGAAAAAATGAATCAAAAATTTCGAAGCAAGAGGAAACATTAGTACCCCTTAAGGGCTCAACAACATCAGAACTGAGAAGACAGGAGTCCCTCTTTGTTGGTTCAGAAGTTTAAAACAGTGCAGCACCAGTACAGTATAGTTCACTACACGCTTGACGTCTTCCTTTCGGAATTTTAATCACACTTTGTTGATCTACTTGACTGTTGTTATACTTCAGACATAAGCCTGACATAATCCGTTCGCGCGAATTAAGGTAAACACAGGGTGAATTCGCTATGTTGCAGCTAGACTATATAGTGTGTCGCCCTTCAAGAAAGAGAAAGCAAGGCAGTATTCCACCTTTCGCGGCACATCTTGCGTGCGGTCGACTGAATGGAAGTTGACATAAAGGTTCAGGATGCCAATACCTACTATTGGACTTCCTTTTTAGCAAACAGATCCGTTGTAAACACGACTATCTATTGTTGCTATGTGTACGTGTGCACGAGTGGGCTAGGGTTGATAACACATGATTTTGCAATATCATCCGGCCACACTCACAATCAGTCACTGATCATGATCAATCACGATAAGAGTGATAATTTAAGCACGATTTAACCTTCTTATACATGAACTGATAAAGTTCTATAGTATGTATTTATATTTGCACGTATACATTACTAGTAGGCTATGCAACAGTGAAATACATGCTTGGAAAACTAAAGCGAGGCGAGCACTGAAAGATTGCCGCATACGTATATTTTTGTATAAGATAATTAATAGAATGAAAATCAGTGTTATATGTTTTTGTATTTAATTTCAGAACAATTGAATTAATGCATAAACGCTTTTTTCATCACGAAAATGTGTTCATCTTTGTAACAGGCAACTGAAATAATACATCTTAAAACTTTTAGAAATAATTAAAAGTTGTAGTTAGTGGAGGATTGGAGTTGCTGGATAATTTTTTGGTCTGAATTTTAGTCGCACTTTTAATGATTCGGCTCCTTTGATATTTATAGTTAATTAAATGTAAATGGTCATACAAATACTTTAAAGATTAAGAACATTTATTTTTAGCAAGTGTCTGATAAATACAATTTATACTGAATTTTAGTCGCACTTTTAATGATTCGGCTCCTTTGATATTTATAGTTAATTAAATGTAAATGGTCATACAAATACTTTAAAGATTAAGAACATTTATTTTTAGCAAGTGTCTGATAAATACAGACTTAATTCTTTATTAAACATCTAAAATTTAATACAAACGTCTGTTATCAATAAAACGACGCGACGCGATAAATGGTGTTTAACATGTAATTATTTTGCAGACTTACAAACAACATAATAAAATTGGATCTATGTCGGTATTTTGTAAATAAACATTCCTAAGCAGTAATAAAGCTAATATAACTCTGCAAATAGCAAAAAAAATAGAAAAATAGAAAAAAATCAAGAAGATCACTGGAATTCCAACAAGCAGTTGTACATTCAGTAAAAACACTCCAGAAGTTGATAAAAGGTTAAAATACATTGTAAATACATATGCATCGAGGCTTCCTGTTAAGTTTGTATACAGAAATATAGAATCAAACTAAGTTAGTTTGTGACCACAGCGGCCACATCCGAACACTTCAGAATGTAACATGATAACACAAAAATATTTCCGAAAATCTCACAACTTTTTCAATCATTGCAGAAGTGTTAAGATTGACTATAATTGCCTATGATTTTTGATAGTTTTCAATGTTATTCATAGTATATCCAGGTGATATGTTAACCATGGTTTCTTGTTGATAGAAAAACGTTAATACTCATTGGAGCAAGAGAGAGGAGAGCGGATCTGGCCGCAGAGTAAATGTTGAAGGGTCCTGGACTGAAAAATGATTGTTCAGCGCATTAGACCTTTTTCAGTTTGGCAAAATAAGGAGTGAACCTGGGCTCTTGTGTTCCCCCTCATGGTTTTAACTGCGGTAACTATAAGTACGAGCAATATTACAATCCAGTTCTAGACTTAAATAAAATAATGTACCTGTTATTCGTGAGCGTTGTTAAAAAGAAATAAAGAATGAAAAACATCAGTTTCTATCACTATATTTGTTAGTAAAAGAACGATTGGCCAATCACTATAATCAAGTCTATATAAACTAAAGAATTGAAACAAAGAAAAACTGAGTAAATGTTATGCGTGAGAATCTTAATTAGCTTTGACCTGACGAACTGAACAACAAGTCTTCTATGCTTGCGGCAAAAACTCTGTTAATTAGTTTTTAAAGCTTCTCTTTCTCGTCTGACACCGCACTAAAAATAGATGGCAATTGACGGAACTAAACTGCCGCCGAAAGTAATGTTTTGGGGGCGCTTTTTTGGACTGGCAATTTCTTCTTTTTACAAAAAATAATCAAGGCACATTACGACTATAAAGTAACAAGTAAGGATATTGGACTGTTTACTACGTTTATACACTTTAACTCCGGAGCACTTGTTAGCAGTATTCAAATACTGACTTCAAACCAATTACGCAATTGCGGTTATGGACATAAAGGCTTTTAGAACAGCTGAGTCACAACTCTTACTGAAATGGAGGACATCGACAGGACTAACAATTAAGTTCATGAATCCACACGAGCCACCCAGAGGGAAACAAAGTTACAAGACGTCGAACTCATACGAAAAGGACATGAACAAGTTTTTAACAATCATCTATCACAACATTAACAGACTTCAAGAAGATAAAATGGCAATAAGAAGGAGTAACAGCGATCCCAAACTGTGCGGTGGAACACCAGAAAACCGCCTTATGGAGAAGGGTGGTCCTGCTGTCCACAAGCTTGTCCGGAGACATTCCAACTTTGCTGTTCAGTCGTCACAATTCCAGGATTGTTGCCATCCGAAATCGATACTCAAGGGAAAGGTAACTTTTTCCAACCCACCGACGAAATAATCGAATCCGTTCTATTGCATGGACACGAAGATAATCAATTTTACAGTGTTAAGTTTGTTGATTACATGGGGGACAGGACTGAAAGAATGACTCGGCGGCAAATTTATAACCTCCGTTGGACAAAAGCAGACAGGACGGCGTTCTGAGAGTGAATCTTGACATTCTGTGTCGTTTGACGGACTGAAACTCGTGATCAAGAGGGAACTTTATTTGAAAATGTCTTCAAGGTTGCAGCATAAATTTGTATTTTAAAAGTGAACAGATGAAAAGTTTAGTATTGTGGAGTTTTACTCTGAATATTTATTGTAATTTCAATACTTAATAAACGTCTTGTAATTCATCGTTTTTTATTTACATCAAACACAACTCCATTCTTATTAATAATCATGATAACGTAATTAATTTTATGCTTTTCTTCAATATTTTTCATCACGTCAAGTAAACATATAATGACGCATGCGGACGGTAGCGTTTTTTCAATCTCAAATGAAACGCAATTAAAGATCACACTGTAAAAAGTGCGTTTTTGTAAAATGTGCCAATTTATATCTTAAAGTAGTCTCAAACCAGCTATTTAGCTAATTGATAGCATTGAGGCATTACACCGTTTTGATAAAATTGTGCATTAAGTCACTGCAGTGGTGCCAAGACCAATTAATGTTGTGAAGTTAACGGAGTTGGATTGTGCCAGAGGGCAAATCGTAACGGTATTATTCCACCTGTAAAAATTTTCAGATTGGTTTGTAGTTCATGTCTTGATCGCCGACTCACCGGTAAATATTTTGTCAACAATTTTTATCGTTTATAATATAATCATGAAACTTTTTTCATTGAACCCATTAGGGAACTCTTTCATGTTAAACGCATAACAACAAATCTTTAATCTTTATTTCTTAGAATTAATTGCCTATGGTAAGAACCAATTTGGCAAACGAAAGGAATGAGCAACTAGCCTCTACTACTAGTACATATTGTAGTTTTGGAAAAAGCCTTTCATTGGATGAATTCGATCAGTAAATCGGACGCACTGCTTATTTCCAAATATCACTGCATGCATTTTATCGAAGTCTGCGTTTCCCCTTCTTATATATAAAAGAACCATAAACAACATAGTAAGTAGCACTGCAGACGAAGTAAGTTAAACGTTTACGTCAACTCAACATTGGAACCTTAATGCACGCCAATGCGGGCATATCCTGCACACAAAAACAATCGAAAATCAAATAGCAATTTGGCTGATCCGTCCATCCAGTTTTGAAAGCATTCGGCATGGTTGCATGGTAATAATAACTCACTAGTTATTGTTACCGACTTATGTCGCAATTTTCTCTAATTGACGAATCCAGCAGAATACAGACAGAGTAACCCTTTTCAGTGAATGATGTGTTATATTTGCCATTTGACGAGTAGCTATTGTGAACACAAAAATTCTGTATTTCCAGAAACATAAGAACAAACAAACAAATGAGCTGAACGAAAAACTAGTACCATAGTCAAAATTCAATAGGTAGAGAATGTAATGACATCGTCAAAGAAGGAAAGCATATAATTAACAAGCAAGCTAAAGGGTCTTCTTCATCGTGTTATCTAATTTGTCATTAACACTAAAAAACAAAGCCAATAAAAAACACAGGGCAATGAAATAATTATTATGAGTGTAGAGATAAAAAGTAAGAGATAACCCGCGAAAAGTCACGATCGTCCATCTTGAAGGCTGATGTGAGCACTGAAATCCTGTTTCTATTTTATGGTAATATCCAAATTGACAATGACACTCTTTCACGGTTCTTTTGTGTGAAAAAAAATAAAACAAAACAAAAATCAGTTATTATTCAATACTGAGTATTTCGCATGCAATTTTAAGTTGAATTAAATGTCATGCGAGAGTGAAAGATCAAAAACAGACCGTTAGAAGAAAAGGTTTATTTTGGAGCCAGCATTACTTTTTGGTGGAGGGACTGTATTAATTAATACGTTCCAATAATTGTACCTTTAAAAATAATGCTACGATGACCTGTAAAACTAATACTCATTTTTCCTCTGTCACAAGTGAACGAGATGAGGTCAGGCATTTTTTACAGCTGGAAGTAAGACATAAACAACGTGGATTCGACACAGTGACTAGTAGGTGACTAATAGTCCGCAGTGGCACGGTAAACTTCAAATTATTCACCGCAACAGAAAAGTCCTGCTCAGAAGTTTGGTTGATTTTCTTCTCAAGTTCCAAAAGAATCTTGTCAAGCAGTAAAATATATAATGCTTAAATGCGCACGAAATTAAAATAAGAATTACATAGGACCGTTTACTAATTACTCCAAACGCGTTTTAGATATTCAATGAATGACTTTAAATCAATTACGCAATTGCGGACATGAACAAATGTGGATTCGACACAATAAATGTTTAGTAGGTGACTGGCACATGGTAGTGCGGTTATTAACCGCAACAGAAAAGTCCTGCTCACAAGTTTGGTTGATTTCCTTCATTTCCTTCAAGTTCAAAAATACTCTTAGGTAGCACATCAAACAGTCCCACAAAGGTATATATTAATGCTTAAATTAATTATAATAATGCCTCAAATGGTACCCCACCCTGAAACTTCTGAACTAAAAGTCAGAAAACGAAACCACTTTGGCTTTTGGACTATTTTACTAAGGTCAACTTCTGCGGCAAGTTTCATCAAAATCGGTTAACCCCCATTTCCAACTTCTGGAACACTTTCTCAGACAATGACAATGAAATGGACACAAAAATAAGAATACATGACCGTGTACGTACTATTTACTCCAAGCGCGTTTTAGATATTCAATGAATGACTTCAAACCATATAATTACGCAATTGCGGTTATGGACATAAAGGCCTTTACAAGAGATGAGTCACAAACTACCTCACGTATCATTTGTAAAGTAAACTCTTAAAGCTTCCTTATAAAATGGAGGACATCGACAGGACAAAAATGTTCATGAATCCACACCAGCTATCCAGAGGGAAGCAAAGTTACAACACTTCTGACTCATACGAGAAGGACATGAACAAGTTTTTAACAATCATCTATCACAACATTAACAGGCTTCAAGAAGATAAAATGGCAATAAGAAGGAATAACAGCGAACCCAAACTGTGCGGTGGTACACCAGGAAACCGCTTTATGGAGAAGAGTGATCCTGCTGTCCACAAGCTTGTCCGGAGACATTCCAACTTTGCTGTTCAGTCGTCACAATTCCAGCATTGTTGCCATTCGAAATCGCCACTCAAGGGAAGGGTTACTTTTTCCAACCCACTGACGAAATAATCGAATTTCTTCAATGCGGGATGCAGCGAAGAGAATCAAGTTCACAGCTTTAGTCTGTGAACTTGATTCTCTTGTCTATATTCGTTTACATCAAATTAATGATTGTGATCGCTGGATTCCCCGGTGGTGGGGGGGGGGGGGAGGGAGGGGGGGGAGGGAGGGGGGAGGGAGGGGGGGGAGGGGGGGAGGGAGGGGGGAGGGAGGGGGGGGAGGGGGGCGGGGAGGTACTCCCTATAATGGGCTATACGGGGATGCTCCGCCCGAAAGGGGTACCTTTTTGAGGCTGGAGGTAAATGAAAGGGTCGGGATTTCACGAGTTGAAGTATATGAAAGGGTAGTGATTTCACGAAAAATAGGAAAGGGTAGTGAAAACACGAGTTGAAGCATAAAAAAGGTAGGGAAAATTGCCATATAGTATAGTCGTCGACATAAACTTAAATATGCGTGCATAAATTTGCATGCGCTAATATGACACGAAAAAAAAAAATAAGAAAAGTCACAGCCGGATTTACAACTCGTGTGCTCCGCCACGAGTAAATAGTCTCAAACCTGATAGCATTGAGGGATTACGCCTTTTTGACGAAGTTCTTCATTTTATAAGGCACTGCAGTGGTGCCAAGACCAATTTAAGTTGTGAACTTAATCTCAAAATGCGATTACACGCTTTGTAGGCTAGGTACGGACGTAGCTCAAATGTTAATAATGGCCGAATTACTAGTCACCTGCTCTGGTTATATAGCAACCGGCAACCGGCTATTATAATTTGGACGGCATTACTGCTGTGATGATGACCGGCAACCGGCTGTTATAATGTGGACGGCATTACTGCTGTGATGATGACCGGCTATTAGCTATTATAATGTGGACGGCATTACTGCTGTGATGATGACCGGCTATTAGCTATTATATTGTGGACGGCAACTGCTGTGATGATGACCGGCTATTAGCTATTATAATGTGGACGGCATTACTGCTGTGACGATGACCGGCTATTATAATGTGGACGGCATTACTGCTGTGATGATGACCGGCTATTAGCTATTATATTGTGGACGGCAACTGCTGTGATGATTACCAGCAACCGGCTATTATTATTGCTGTGAAGATGGGTTAGGTGGAAAATAAGGAGTGCGGAGTGCGGAGTGCGGAGTGCGGAGTGCGGAGTGCGGAGTGCGGAGTGCGGAGTGCGGAGTGCGGAGTGCGGAGTGCGGAGTGCGGAGTGCGGAGTGCGGAGTGCGGAGTGCGGAGTGCGGAGTGCGGAGTGCGGAGTGCGGAGTGCGGAGTGCGGAGTGCGGAGTGCGGAGTGCGGAGTGCGGAGTGCGGAGTGCGGAGTGCGGAGTGCGGAGTGCGGAGTGCGGAGTGCGGAGTGCGGAGTGCGGAGTGCGGAGTGCGGAGTGCGGAGTGCGGAGTGCGGAGTGCGGAGTGCGGAAAATGAGGAGTGTGGAAAATGTGGAGTGTGGAAAACGCGGAGTGTGGAAAATGAGGAGTGTGGAAAATGTAGAGTGTGGAAAATGTGGAGTGTGGAAAACGCGGAGTGTGGAAAACGAGGAGTGTGGAAAACGCAAAAAAACAACACTTGTAATAGGAAACGATATATCTTTTAAAAGTTGATTTAACGCGATTTCATTTAATTAAACTATATTAACGATATTAACAATCAGTCATTGTGTTTTTTCATTCGTACATTAACGAATAGGTAAATAACAGAAGTCAACAGAAGTATTGTGAATAACGGTTTTAACAATCAGTCCTTGTTCCTATAAAAAATGCAATGCATCACTACATTTTTATTGCTACATAGCACGGTATTGGCAGCTATAAAGAACAGTAACGAATAGGTAGAATTAACGCTGTTAACAATCAGTCCTTGTTCCTATATAAAGCAATGCATCACTGCATTTTCATTGCTAAATAGTACGGTACTGGTAGCTAAAAAGAACAAATCAACTCACCGCGCGTATTGACTTCTATTATTTACCTATTCGTTAATATACTTTCCTGTGGTGTTTGTCATGCTGTACTGAATTTTCAGTTGTGGATGAAGTCTTAAAATGTAACCATTCACGTGAAGACTCAACTACTGTTGAGAAAATACAAAGTTGGTCTAAATGCTGAGTCTGAAGTGTGTCATTCAGTATTATACACCTTTTGCGGTGCTGTTTGGTGTGCTACTCAAGGTGATTCGTGCTTTTTCAAATTGTCAAAGAAATCAATCAAATATTGAGCAGGACTTTTCTGTTACGGTTAAAACTTTTAAACATTATAATGTGGCAACGCACAGACTTTTAGTCCACCCACTTCAGAATCACTGTGTCGAATCCACCTTTATTGACTTTCTACGTCGACTTCCCGCTGTAAATTAGTCTGACCTATTTTTGTTTGCCTATGAAGAAAGTACAATGAGCATTTGTTTTAAAGGTCGCATTATTTTTGGAGGTGAATTCATTGCACTTAATACATTTTTTGTTTTCTTTCACACAAAGTAATCGTGAACGAGTGTCATTGTGTACACACCAGCCTTCAAGATGGACGATCGCGACGTTTCGGCTATCGAACTCTTACATTTTATCTCTGCACTCATAATAATTATTCAGTCGCCCTTTATGTTTTATGGTTTTTATTTTTAGTATTAATTATGACAAATCAGATAAAATGATGAAGAATACCCTCGGCTTGTTATACAGTGCTTTTTTCGTTCCTTTATGTCATTATATTCTTTTTAACTTATTGATTTTTGACTTACGTTTACTAACCCTTAGAATGTTTTGCAATTTAAAATTTTACGAAGTCAATAAAATGTATTTGTATTAAGCTATAAATAACTTCAATTGCGAAACACTTAACCCTAAGGCAATAATTTTCACTTTAATGGATTTTTATCAGGAACATTATCAGTGTTAATTATATACAACCGCCGAGCTGTTCTGATTGGTCAGTCAACAATGAAGCTAAGCATCATCGACTTCACCATTGCCAAAAGCAGTAGGAGGGGATAGATGTAATAAGACGATATTGTCATTCTACAGCAAGTGTATTTGTACGTTCTACGAATTATGTAAAAATAACGTAGTACGTAAATTCGGACAATTGATCGTTACCATTTACGCCGCATTACCTTTGTGTTTAAATTTACCCAGAGTCATGAAAAAGTCATCAACTCGCAATGAAGAAAAGGTGAAAAACAATTCGAGTTATCAGAGGGATATGGAAAGATCTTTTGCAGTTATTTATCACAATCTGAGACGCATACAAGATGGGAAACAAGGACAAGAGCGATCGATGCAAAGAAGACACAGCGAACCACAGACGCATGCCCCCAACCCTGCATTATTGACAAACTACGAGAAATCTATTCAAAGGGATAGATCAAACTCAGTCAGCAGTACCGTGAGTCCTAATCCAGTACTTAATAAGAGAAGAGTGAGCTTCTCTGATGTCGTTGGTCAATCATTAATACCTGAAAGTAATGGATCGAGAGTCAACGATCAAGTGTGTAATTTTCCAGAACAAGGCAACGATTTGGAGACGACAAGCCACTTGCCGTTTTAAAACCATGATTGTAAATGTTCTACTCTCAGACTATATAGCGGTTAATTCACTGCCGGGCTGTCCATTACAATAGTTCAAAGGGGTTTCGTAAAAACACTGGCGTTGGCCACTTATGAAGCAGAGCTTTGCGTGAACGACATGTTTTCAAGTTATGGATGTAGAATGTGATGCATGATCCGTTAATACACAACACGTGTGTGGATTTAGGCATGGTAACAGGCACTGGCCTGGGTAAACGACATTTTCATCTAACGCTAATCGTTATGAATTTATTGATGAGCATGCAAATTCAGGTTTGCGCTGTAAACAACAACGAAAAAAGTTCTAGATGGTGGACTTGGATCACTATCAAATTTCGCAGTCCAATCACTGGTAATACATTTAAGGGCCTAACAGACTGTACAAACAACTCGAACTTTTATGATAACTTTCTTGCTCTTATTTCAAATTATAGTGTCAAGTGTTCATAAAAGACGACACAAACTACTAGAACCTTCTTAACAACAAAGGCCACCTGGCGACTGATATTGATCTTTAAGAGCAAATCCGTGCAAAAATCAAACATTACACGGCAAAGTTAAAAACTAAAATTCGCTCTTCTTTTGCATACAGGTAGCCTTTAGTAAGTACACAACTGCTGTGTAGATTTTTCTTGAAAAATTTATATGTTTCTGGGAAAACGAAAACATTTCGTTTTAAGCCCAGGGTTCGATTTGGCGGCACCAAACAGGCTTAAAATAAGTCATGATTCATTCGACTCGCGTATCAAAACTACTGCGCTAGAAAAAGCTGCCATAGTTCCAATTTGTTGTAGAACTTGTCATAGTCTGAACACCATGATTTCATAAAAATTAGATTTATCTAAGTATTCAATGGAAGTCAAAAGCTTATGGCTCTCCGGTGCTCTGTAAAACGGTAGGCGAAAAACAACGATGATTTTGAGCATGTGCCTTTGTTTAGAATTTCGTAATATTAAGAATGATAATACTAGAGTTGACGATCTTTCAAAATATGTAAAGTTTAGGTTGGGGAAATGAATTTGGGATTTTTAAAAATTTGTTGAAAATCGTAAACGAAAGACATAAAATCACGCCATCTTGTGTATGGGAGGGAGGGAGGGAGGGAGGGAGAGAGAAGAAAATGTATGAACAGTACTCTTGGTCTCGCTATGGCCCAACTGCCCGCCTTCATCTTTCGAAGATCAATGGAGTGGTCGCGGTGTGTTTTCCAAGGGAAAGCGTCAGAAACATATTCAGGTTCAAGCGAGTAGAAGGGGAGAGAGAGAGAGAGAGAGAGAGAGAGAGAGAGAGAGAGAGAGAGAGAGAGAGAGAGAGAGAGAGAGAGAGAGAGAGAGAGAGAGAGAGAGAGAGAGAGAGAGAGAGAGAGAGAGGCAGATTCATGTGAGTATTTGCTACGAAAAGTGGGTATTTGCTACGGTAGCAAGTACTTACTAGTGGGTATTTGCTGCATAGGTCGGTATTTGCTACCGTAGCAAATACGGAGGGTGAGTATTTGCTACTAGAAGTAGGTATTTGCTACTGTAGCAAATACGGAAGGTGAGTATTTGCTACAAAAAGTCGGTATTTGTTACCGTAGCAAATACGGAGGGCAACTCTTTGCTACAAAAAGTAAGTATGTTCTATTTAATACCGTAGCAAACTCGGAATTTCAGTTTTTCCTTCCTAAAGTAATGAGGTAATTGTAAGCGTTGAAGTATATCCGCTCTTAACTGAATTTTCTTACTTTAGGTTAAAAGACTAAGTAGGCGAATTCTCGGTATCCAAAAATTAAATTTCTAGTGCAAGGGACTTCAATATTATTAGTATCTCGTAAGCCATCACTTTTCTAATGGTCCGTGCTAGAGTCAAGAGATTTCGCCTGTATTTACCTAGTTCCTATTGAAGTTTCACTTAGTTATCGCCTTTGTTCACTCATGACTCTTGCATCTTTTGCATCACAAGTTTTGGGATTCAATTTGTTAAACTAAGATTTTACAACATATGAAGGTAGACCGTCCCCCTGAATTTATCCGTTTTGCATTTATTGAATAGATTCTCATTGCATGTCCCGTTGCATAACAGAACAGAGGTTTTAGCCGCAGTTCCTTCTGAATAGACCGTTTTTGTTAATTAGCTTTAATTTTGTTGTAAAGCTGTTTACAATAGACTCGTTGACTACAAATAGACCTTGCTTATAACTGTTCAGTACTCCTATTTTCTCAATGCTAAGTTGTGCTACTTAGACTACGATTTTCGAGTGTTCAGAGCTGAGATTAAAATATTGTCGATCTAGTTCGTGTTTTTTTCACTGCTGTTTGTTAGAAGTCCCGTGATCCGTTGCATTTGGTCTTGGTCATTTGGTCCTATACCTTAGGAGTCATTTCACCCCGTAAATAATAAAAAGGCTTTTATCAAATGCGAGCTTATGCGTTATGCCAGAACTAGCTCTACATTTGACTCTTTTAATGAGATCCGTCTGCTGTTCTGGAAGCGGTGACGCCTTAGAGGTTATTCTGCTAAGTTGTTGTTACCCGTTTTTAGGGAAATTAACTTTTGCAACAGGAAGAAATTGTTTTCCTAAGCCTCTTACGTTATCTAGGCAGAGAAGTATTGTTCTCAAAACCTCCTTTAACTTCAGCCATGTAGTATTAAGAAAGATATTCTTAAGTATTTACCTAGCCTTAGTTGTATTGTTAGTAACAAATCTACTAACACGATAGCACGTTATGTAAGTAAATTAGACAACTACTAATAACTACCGACAACTACTAGAAACTACCGACAACTACTAGTGACTACCGACAACTACTAGTGACTACCGACAACTACTAGTAACTACTGACAGCTACTAGTAACTACTGACAGCTACTAGTAACTACTGACAGCTACTAGTATCTACTGACAACTACTATTAACTACCGACAACTACTATTAACTACTGACAACTACTAGTAACTACGGACAACTACTAGTAACTACTGACAACTACTAGTAACTACTGACAACTACTATTAACTACCGACAACTACTATTAACTACTGACAACTACTAGTAACTACGGACAACTACTAGTAACTACTGACAACTACTAGTAACTACTGACAAGTACAAGTAACTACTGACAACTATTAGTAACTACTGACAACTACTAGTAACTACTGACAACTACTAGTAACTACTGACAACTACTAGTAACTACTGACAACTACTAGTAACTACTGACAACTGCTAGTAACTACTGACAACTACTAGTAACTACCGACAACTACTAGTAACTACTGACAACTACAAGTAACTAATGACAACTACTAGTAACTACGAACAACTACTAGTAACTACTGACAACTACTAGTAACTACTTACAACTACTAGTAACTACTGACAACTACTATTAACTACTGACAACTGCTAGTAACTACCGACAACTACAAGTAACTACTGACAACTACTAGTAACTACTGACAACTGCTATTAACTACTGACAACTGCTATTAACTACTGACAACTGCTAGTAACTACCGACAACTGCTAGTAACTACTGACAACTACTAGTAACTACTGACAACTGCTAGTAACTACCGACAACTACAAGTAACTAATGACAACTACTAGTAACTACTGACAACTACTAGTAACTACTGACAACTACTATTAACTACTGACAACTACTAGTAACTACCGACAACTACAAGTAACTATAAATGACAACTACTAGTAACTACCGACAACTACTATTAACTACCAACAACTACTAGTAACTACTGACAACTACTATTAACTACCGACAACTACAAGTAACTATAAATGACAACTACTAGTAACTACTGACAACTACTATTAACTACCAACAACTACTAGTAACTACCGACAACTACAAGTAACTACTGACAACTGCTAGTAACTACTGACAACTACTATTAACTACCGACAACTACAAGTAACTACTGACAACTACTAGTAACTACTGACAACTACTATTAACTACCGACAACTACAAGTAACTACTGACAACTGCTAGTAACTACCGACAACTGCTAGTAACTACTGACAACTACAAGTAACTACTGACAACTGCTAGTAACTACTGACAACTGCTAGTAACTACCGACAACTGCTAGTAACTACTGACAACTACAAGTAACTACTGACAACTACTAGTAACTACTGACAACTGCTATTAACTACTGACAACTGCTATTAACTACTGACAACTGCTAGTAACTACCGACAACTGCTAGTAACTACTGACAACTACTAGTAACTACTGACAACTACTAGTAACTACTGACAACTACTAGTAACTACTGACAACTGCTAGTAACTACTGACAACTGCTAGTAACTACCGACAACTGCTAGTAACTACTGACAACTACAAGTAACTACTGACAACTACTAGTAACTACTGACAACTGCTATTAACTACTGACAACTGCTATTAACTACTGACAACTGCTAGTAACTACCGACAACTGCTAGTAACTACTGACAACTACTAGTAACTACTGACAACTACTAGTAACTACTGACAACTACTGACAACTACTATTAACTACCGACAACTACTAGTAACTACTGATAACTACTAGTAACTACTGACAACTACTAGTAACTACTGATAACTACTAGTAACTACTGACAACTACTAGTAACTACTGACAACTACTAGTAACTACCGACAACTGCTAGTAACTACTGACAACTACAAGTAACTACTGACAACTACTAGTAACTACTAACAACTGCTATTAACTACTGACAACTGCTATTAACTACTGACAACTGCTAGTAACTACCGACAACTGCTAGTAACTACTGACAACTACTAGTAACTACTGACAACTACTAGTAACTACTGACAACTACTGACAACTACTATTAACTACCGACAACTACTAGTAACTATTGATAACTACTAGTAACTACTGACAACTACTAGTAACTACTGACAACTACTAGTAACTACTGACAACTACTAGTAACTACTGATAACTACTAGTAACTACTGACAACTACTAGTAACTACTGACAACTACTAGTAACTACTGACAATTACTAGTAACTACTCACAACTACTATTAATTACTGACAACTACAAGTAACTAATGACAACTACTAGTAACTATTCAGTAGTAACTAGTCAGTAGTTACTATTCAGTAACTGAAGGCAAAAGTAACTTATATGCGTTTTGTTACGGCTTTATGGGCCTATAGCTGGGTGGAGAGGAGGGGGCATTATAAGCGTCCGTTTACGGTATGTTAGCTTAGCCATCACTGTAAAGGGCAGCTTATAGCAAAATAATGAAAGGCCACAGATAAATGTTCCTGTTAACAGATTTTTAGTTCAATGGTTCAGCCCTTTAGTATTTGATTGTTTCATGGACAATACAATCAAGGCCACAAACAATACCTTATGATAGCATTCCCCAGAAGCCTTGATTTGATCATAGTTAATAGAACAAACTGGTTATGAAGCTCAACAAATTTCAAAGCTGTTTTGTACAAAGCTGTTTTGTTTAACGTGTGAGCTCAAATGTTTCTACTGGTCAGTTGTTCATATGCATTTCAATACCTTTTGTGTTTTGTGCACGGTCAAGGCAAACGAACAAAAAATGGAGAACAAAAACATATAACAAAGGACTGACTGAGTTTCATAACCAGTTTATTCTATTAACTATGATTTGATTAGTTATTATTTGATAGTATTTCGTCGTCAATTGAAGATTGTAAAAGGTTCGATTAAGGTTGTTAATGAAAATAATCTTTAGTTTTTAGTTAACATTTCGCCTTCCTTATTTTTTTAAGAAAGCAGGAAACGGTTATTTCAGTTGATAATTATTACCATATATGATTACAGATTCTAAAAAAAGTTATTTATCAGTTTATACCTGCTTCAATTTTATTTCTCGTAATATGGAACACTTCTACTTTTGATGCTACATTCAGGGAATGTGATCGGGTGCACAATGATCAAAAATTCGTTTCCTACGAAGTCCCTTTAGAATGTTATTAGGAAAATTGAACTTTAAAGATGACAAAACATTATATAACAAATCTTTGACTTCATAACCAGAAGATAATACCTCGAGGCCATTGACGTTGAATTTGTTTTAAATATGCTGCCTTATCAATAATTCCACCACCCCTTTTTTCTTCATTGCATTAAAAAATCCAAAGACAAAGAATTGTGCTGTTAGATTCACAGAGGCCTTTTTTATAGCTTAGTACTATTACTTGTGTCATGTGTCAGTCATAAAAGAATTTTAAGGGTGTCTGGGTCAAGGAAAGAAGTGTTCTTTGTCATTTGTTTGGTTGTTGAATCCACCGACACTGAAATGAATACTATTATTTTAGAATATACCCAGCCAGAGAATAACCAGCGCCAAACAGATACTTTATTGCGGACAAATGGGTAAACGCTCGCGGTGGACTGCATTCCAACGATGGAAACTTCGCTCGAGTAAGCTACTCGGCCACTTAATTCCTTTAAGCTGTTATAATGCATAACTGAAAACTCTGTAGGTTAAAGTAAGAGAAGTCCAATAGCATGTCCATTTCATAAAAGCAAGTGTTCATAAACTCTTCCTTCGAACAACAGGAACTTGATTGTTAAAGCGCAAGAGTAGAGGCTGAAGAATTGATACTTTTAATAATTGCAACTTTAAGTTTGACTGGAAAAACCTCTGGCCCAGGTTAGTGCCTCTTTACTCTAAGAATTTTTAAGCTGAAAGTCTAACGAATTGTTCTACTATCCAATTATCTGTTTCCGCACAAAAAGCGCTATAAAACCAGAAAATAGCAGTAGACCTCACTTGCCACATTATCGCACTTTTTTGGGATTAATCAGTTTATCTGCAAACACTAGCTATCTATAAATCATCACAAATTATATCCAAATACGGAAGTAGACAACTTGAGACTTGGAGACCTAATTGAGACTTTTCACTAAGAAAACATCCTAGCCCGCGTTGATGCTTCTCGAATGATCCCCGCATCGATTTATCTGCACACACTTTTGGTTTTAAGTCTTTTATAGCTTTGAACTCCTTTTAAACTGTCGTTTAACGTATCTGGCAGGTATCCTTAAATCTAAGCTTTTACTTTTATATTCATATATACTCATGTTTTTTTTAGTGCATAAAGTCCTTGAAAAATTGGAATTGTGTTCTTAACTAGTCCTTGAATTTTTAGTCCAAAAAAGAGTACGAACTCTGTTTACGGCGATCAAACTCAATTGACATTAGTTGTGAAAGGTTTTCCAAAGCCTCTCTTTTTCAATAAAATGCGTTTATTTTTAAATGCCAGAGTTAATTTTTTTGGAATGACCTAAAAATTAATAATAACCCGAACCGTAGATTATTTGCTCTCTAAATATTTATTGCTCCCGTCTCAATTGCCACACATAAATATGATATGTATACTGAGCCAGTATCCACTCTTTTTAAGGTTGACGTCACTTAAAAACCAAAAATTCTCAACTTTTTCCATTAATTTTCATGCAGGAGTCAAAATAGAATATTTCAAAGGTCTACGTTTCAGCGTGTTTCGTACAAATGGTATTAAGAACTTATGACAGAAAGTCAGATACTTTTGTTTTCTAAATTCTCTTTATTTTGCAAACCAAAAATGATTTGTTAAATGCAAATCGTTCAGTTTTGTGGGACTACCAGAAACCAAGTTAAAGTTCCTCACAATTTTCTGCGCCAGGGAATCATACTTCTTGAAATAATATACAGTATTTGATGGAATATGAAAAATATTCGCATTTTATTGAGAAAAGAAGGCTTTTTGAAAACGAGTTTGATTTGTAACATTAGAGGATTCTTATGTCACACTGAATGTTTTTAAGAGATCGTTTGAGGACAATAACGCGATTTTAATAAAGGACCTGTTAGCAAGTTCCAGGTACCGTTTTAATCCTAGCAAAGGAAAACTGGGGAAGCGTTTATCTTAAATGCGAACATTCCTTGGAGCAAACCGCAATAAAATAATTTAACTGAAGAAGGTATTACAAATAAACGCAAGCCGGCCGAATGCACTCCAAAGAAGGACAATTCACTTACGGACGTTACTCGACTACGCGAATAGCTCTTACAGTTGTAACTATGAATAACTATCAAAAATGAAACTTTGAAGGTCAAATTTGACAGTCTGATTGCACGCCAATTTCATACAGTGATGATTAACTTTTTTTCTTTGATTTTTTACACACAACTTGATCTCTAAAGCCTGAGCATAGAAGCTGAGCACAGCACATAGTTCAGCACAGCTCGCATGTTACAATGGACTGAGTGTCGTCATTACTCAATCACCATGCAGACAATCGCTGACCTACGTCGTCATTAACCATTAACCATACAAGCTTTCATCACACCTCCCAATATCCACTTGCACATCTATGATACTCCTTTGTGACTCCAACAATACAACAAATTCGAGATTTTTGGTATATGAGCTGTATTTTTATGCAGTACTGATATATTTGATATATTAACTGCTTTTTAATGCTGTAAGTACTTATACACGGGGAAGGATGTCTCCTCGAGTTTTGGAAACTCTGTGGGGGCAATTATCACTTAATATTGTTAATATTGGAAATAGCCATGTGCATCTCTTGTAGCTGGACTGGTGATCTAGTGCTATAGAACGATCATGTTTTATTTATTTTATTTATTAGAAGTGTCCAAGTCCATGACGTGCGCTCCCGCCGCTCCGCAGTATCAGCAAAAGAAATATAAATTACATGCCACAGTTTTGTTTGCCAGAAGAAACGTGCTGTGTTCGCTTGCTACAAGTTTAAAAGCTTATGAATCTGAGAAAAGTTTTTGTTCAAGACTGCGAGCGGGTTTTTTATTAAGCTAAATAAAAGTGCGTATTTGCTGCAAAAACGCGTATTTGCTACAAAATGTTCCTATTTTTGCCCACATTTGCTAAATAATCTTTAATATCCATCGTTTACAGTTTGCTGGTCATACTTTGACGAGCGGGCTATAAGAAGGATTATTTCTGTTTTTTCTCCAAGGTTTTCGTTTGAAGAAAATTACAAGTTTGTCCTTATAGCGAAAACCAAAGTGGGTATTTGCTGCAAAAACGGGTATATGTTACCCAATAGTTTTTTGGAAATAAATGCGTTAAAACAACACGGATAGCTCTAAAATTAGATCCAAACAGTTTGTTTCAACAAGCGAAAATAATCCATACGGACAAAATGTGTATAATGCAGTTGGTAAAAGTTTTTAAAGCCAAAACGTTTTCGGCTTGTCCAAAAAAATCTTGAGCTTTGAAGTCATGTCGGATATACACCTCACAACATCATTTTGTTTGAAATGCAAGTTCTGTTGGAAAGGAAAATATTTCTGACTACAGAGGGGTTCAGCAGTAACCTTTGTTATATTAAGGACCTTAAGAATCCATTTTGTTAATTGATTTTAACGTTTTTTTTTTGGTTGACGTACCAAAGAATGGGTATTTGCTACATTCTCGCTGTTCACGAGGATATAATCTTTTAAATTCGTTATGGTAATTGAAATTTTACCTCTAAATGATTTTTTTGAGTAAAGATCATCATGGCTATGGTTTGTAATTTCCTCTTCTGTTAGTTTTAAATTGTTAAAAAATCGTAGCGAGAAATAGTAGCAAATACGTACTCATGAATCTAAAGAGAGAGAGAGAGAGAGAGAGAGAGAGAGAGAGAGAGAGAGAGAGAATGAATGAATGAATGAATGAATAAACTTTATTTAAACACGGTGTTTACATCAGTAACTGAATTAACTGCTTTACAGAAAAGCCGTGTACTAAAACATTTACTATTCCAATTATACAATAATGATCAGTAACTATATTACACTAACTAGAAGACAGCGAGATTGTTAATCTGTGTTTTAAAAGCGGAGAGAGAGTTTGCAGATCTGATGTTAAATGGAATAGAATTCCATATTTTTGCTCCAACAAAAGAAAAACTACTACCTTTTGCAAATTCAGTATTATATTTAGGTAGGAGTAATCGACTTCCGCTCTCACGAAGTGTATAAACACTATAACTCTTTTCGAAAAGATCAATGAGATAACCTGGGGCTCTTCTATTCATAATTTTATACATCAGGATCGCTATATGCTTTCTTCTAATAGTCTCCAGATCATCCCATCCTAATTCTTTTCGAATATTGGTTGATCTTACATCATAACCCTTACGGGTTATAATTCTGGCCGCTCGATTTTGTAGTTTTTGTAGTCTTGAGGTCAGTGTTTTATTTAAATTGCCCAAACTACATCACAGTAGTCAAAAAGGGGTTTAATGAGTGACTTGTATATAGTTATGAGAGTGGTTTGGGGAACATACCGACGAGCTTGTTTTAAAGCGGCTAGTCCAGATGAGACGCGTTTACATAGGCTGTCGACATGTTCATCCCAAACTAAACGTTGATCAGAGAGAGAGAGAGAGAGAGAGAGAGAGAGAGAGAGAGGGAGAGAGAGGGAGGGAGGGAGGGAGGGAGGGAGGGAGGGAGGGAGGGAGGGAGGGAGGGAAGGAGGGAGGGAGGGAGGGAGAGAGAGAGAAGAAAATGTATGAACAGTACTCTTGGTCTCGCTATGGCCCAACTGCCCGCCTTCATCTTTCGAAGATCAATGGAGTGGTCGCGGTGTGTTTTCCAAGGGAAAGCGGCAGAAACATATTCAGGTTCAAGCGTAAAACGAGGCGTCATACATTATTGAAGACCCGAAACCTGAATCGAGGTACGGTACCATCGAATAATGTTATTAACATTTCGCTTTTTGGTCGTGACCAGCAAGTTAATTACGTAGGAATATGATTGATGAAGTTGTCTTTTTTTTGTAAACAAAAAATATTGACCGATGCTAGAGCGTTTTCCTTGTTACGCCCTATTTTGTCTTCCCGTTCGTGTTATTCTATTATGAGGGGAATAAGTCGAGGGGACTAAGGCGAGGGGAATATGTCGAGGGGAATATGTTGGGGGGAATATGTTGAGGGGAATATGTTGAGGGAAATATATAATCTTTGTTTTGCTATTGTTATCAGCTATTGTTTTCAGCCCCGCCTCTCCCCTGTTACAATCAAAGCCGCACCCAGCTTTTCAGACACTGTAATAAACGGGGTTATGTGATATATTCCCCTGAAAAGAACAAAGAAAACCGAGCTAGGTGGAAAATAAGTAGAGATAACCCGAGATTAATAACCGCGGAAGCTGGGCTCCTCGTGGCCATTCCATCCCGTTGTTCGAAAATCGATCCATTATTTGCATGAAATAACAGCAGGCAATTTGAGAGCGAAAATTTGGTTTTATCAACTATAAGTTGATAAGGTATTTTTATTCGTTACCGTAAAGGGATTCAAAAACTGACGTTTCGAGTGCTAGCCCTTCGCTATACCTTCGACGAAGTCACTAGCGCTCGAAATGTCAGCCTCTGATTCAAAACGGATACGTATAAATAAGTTGTCTGACTAATCTTCGATCTTCTTTCTCAAAAGAAAAATATATTTTTTGACTTGATGTGTTTCAACGGAGTTATAAACAAACAATAGCCAGTGATGTGTAAAACAATAAAAATGCAAGCAATGAAACGTCACACATGTTTATCAATTCTATGCTTAGAAATTAAGGGAAACTTGTTCTTGGCGTTGAATATAACAATACAATACAATAATACTTAACAGTTATTCACCGAGGACGAGCCGAATATGACCTGATATATATAACCAACGAGGCGCCGCGCAGAGTTGGTTATATATCAGCTCATATTCGGCGAGGCCGAGATGAATAACTGTTTTAGTAAATTTTCAAACACTCAACCGGAAATTGGAAAAAAAATTATTTCCGCTCCAAAACAATACATGACTGTCACGTCAGTGAACAAGTGTCACATGACCGCTTCGCAAATCGAAAGCGAGTCATGCTAACAAGCGGCGAGCTCGAGAAGAATGTTTCTTTCAAAAGTAGTTTCCTTCAAAATAAGATCGAGAAGAATGTCAAAGTTTCCTTCAAAATAAGTCTTAATCGGACTGGCAGAAATGGTTATGAATTTGAACATAACAATTGTGGAAATTATACTGCGGACGAGGAAAGATTTGCCCGCCACGTGCACGTGCCTTTTTTTTCCGCGACGAGGAAAACAATTTTTTTTTCGCGTAATTCGTCATAACTTTTCCATATTTGGGCAAATTAACCAATAACGACTCAGATCGGTAGCGGTGGGACCAATCAGAAATCTAGAAAATCATTATCGAGAGGTAAAAATTTACTAAAATACAATATTTTTATGTCAACTCACACAAGATCTATACAAAAAAGGAAAAAGAAAATAATTTAAAAATAAAAAAAATAAATTATAGATATAGAAAAGAAAAACCAAAGAAAAAAATTAACAGGTAGAATTTAACACATTTATAATCATGACTCAGACTTCAATTATTAGTCCCTGCAAATAGCTGCTGCTCTGACTAACTCCTCGGCAATAAAGAGATCGAGCTTTTTATTCAAATGCAGTTTTGCTTGACGTTTTCACTCTTTTTAAACTGCATTTGAATAAAAAGCTCCATCTCTTTATTGGCGAGGAAGTCACAGCTATTTGCAAGGAATAATAATTGTAGTCTGAGGAATCTTTCTGTGGTAATTTAATGATAATTTGTGAAACCTATGGAATGTTTTGACCGCTTAAACTTGAAACATGAAAAAACACGTGTAAAAAATGTTTTAGCGAATTATTCAAAATCGAAAAGTTTTTAAATTTGTTTGAAATTTTCCCATGTAGTCGCTACTGTGTACATTATAGCGCATTTATAGCGCATTTATTCGCTTGTCGCGGGTAGCCGCAAAAACGAAAGATATTTTTAAAAAACTGTTATTCGCCATATTTGTTTATCGTTGCTATGGAAACGTCGATTAGCATAACAAGAGCATCATCCAAAACTTTCATCCAAGCCCAACATCTGGTATCAAATTCAGATTTATTGAGCTAAAGTAAGATTATGTAAAAGCGCATTCAAAAAGGGAAGTGTGACCCCAAAAAACTACTTGGAGCTACCTTAAACCGAGTTCCCATAAATGAAGGCAGATAACACAATTTTGCTATTCTACTAATATGTAAAGAGAGAAAGAGAGAGAAAGATTTCGTAAAGAGAAAGATTTCGTGAGTATTGGACACGTTACCATAAATTTATGCAGCTCTTTCCTGTTTATCCTGTCTAAAAATGAAAGACACATGCACACGTGGCACGTTGGTCAATCCCGGCTTTTTTTATTGTTTAATAACACAGACTTACATACACATTTTAAACTGTCAACGGTCAACGGAGTTACACAAACGTGCTCTCGCTGCCAGAAGGGACGTTTCTCAGGCTCTTAGTTATATTTGTCCCTTTATTTTTTCTTCAGCTAAGTCCAGGAAGTTGGGATCGTCGCTCAAGTCATTCTGTTGAGGACTGCAGATCTGTGTGGCTCTGGCACAATATTCTCTCTTTTTGATTGTAGCCTGCGAACGCACGAAATTGAAAGACACATTATGATATGTGCGATGAATGATTAAAAGCCTTTTCCAACAATAGCAAATCATTCAGTACAAATTACAAATATATACCAAGGGCTTGTATTTATTCAATGACTTATTATTGAAAGAAAGTGTTTGGCTTTTAATTGAAGAGCGCATTTTAACCCATTGACGCCCGCGGCCTTTTTCGTTTTTGAGTGATTTTCTGTATATAAACGATCCATAGGATTTCGTGACTCCATATTTGAAGTTACCATTGAAAGTGCTGCTGTTCTAAAACACTGAAGGCTCGAGTTTACTGGAAACGTCATTCTGACATTGTTATTTTGCTTTGTTGGATTGCAATAAAGTCTTCAATATGGTGTTTCTGCGATTTTTTGGTAAGTCCACAGCCATTTTTCATCTTTAGTAGCTGCCTGATGAGCATCATTAAGCTTGGAGGTAGTTCAGAGTCCACTTCTCAACGAAGCGAGTTAGGTGTTGTACTTCGTTTACGAATTTGGCTCGTTGCTCGTTGAACTGGAAAAATGGCCGCAATTTTTTAAAGCAGTGGAGTATTGTACGGCCGGTTTTGGCCGGCACGGCCGTCAATGGGTTAAACGTTCTGAACATATGGTAAAGAAAAACAAGTTTCATTGCAACAAAACAACGTAAATATTTCATGAACATAACACGCTTTCTTTTTATGGTAACTGTACTGCCGTTAGTTCTAAAAAGAAAAGTAAAGAAAGTTCAACAGCCTGCTGACTTACTAACCATTTGTATTTGAACGTTTACCCTTAGTATTAGACCAGGGGTTTGTTTTCTGTAGGCTTTTTGAGTCTGTGATTCGGTGGGCATATTTTTCGAAGGGCGTATATTCGGCTTTTTTGTGGAACAAAACGACCAGGCCGCTAACACACACTATCACACGAAGGAAATTTAATGGATCCTTATTT
This sequence comes from Dendrophyllia cribrosa, assembly GCA_024195265.1. Classification (NCBI taxonomy): domain Eukaryota; kingdom Metazoa; phylum Cnidaria; class Anthozoa; order Scleractinia; family Dendrophylliidae; genus Dendrophyllia; species Dendrophyllia cribrosa. The sequence continues at coordinate 1,407,014 of JAJLRJ010000001.1, read as the reverse complement.
CGTTTAATTCGTTTGGCGTGACCTTATCTAAGTTCAGTGAGCCTTGTGCAAAGACAGTTGGTATATGGAATAGCCGTACGTGCATATTATGCCAACTATACTAAAATCTAGGTTTAGTCATTATATGGAGAAGTGGGTTCAAAATAGATAGACCTATCTAATATTAAAAAAGACAAAAAAAGACAAAACGAAAGAAGGCTTCAGCTTGTAAACTAAACTAGCATTTAATTTAATGTTTACTTTAATGTCTAGAAAATGTCCGCGCTAACTTTCAACATTCATAACTTCTTTAATATGTGTTCAAACGCCATCAAACTTTTTGATTTCTCCTAAAATTTATCTGGCAACAAATTCATGTGACATTTTATTGATCACGTGACTTGATGTTTCCATGGCAACAAGATTTTTGCAGCCATGTTTTTTGAAATTTGCATATTTTTACCTTTGAATAAAGAAAAACAATGTTTATCGGTATAACTTTTACATTTTTGACGTCATTTAGCGTTTATTAATTGGTTTTGATAAATTTTGAGTCAATTTTGACGATTTTTAAGAGGTTTCGAAAAATTTCAAAAATCCAAAATGGCGGATCCAAGATGGCGGCCGTATTACTAATAAGCTAATAACTACGTCATATGACGTCATCGTTCCATTGTGCGGACCGCAAGGGAGATAGCTTTGGACGTACTATGTACCCTCTTTGTTTCGTTGTCATAGCCTTAATGTTCTTGAAGTTTTCTTTTTTTTTATGTTCTTGAAGTTACGAGGGAACTCAAAATTAGCCCAGGCAAAATATGGTTAAGGAAAATATAATACTAGGACGAAATATAAATGTACAGTAAACAACGCAAACTTGTCCTTTACCTCTCCGTGCCTTTTACCGAAGCGATTATCACGATTTGGCTGAGACTCGGCGGCTATGACAAGCACCATCAGGAGCACAACGCAGATCAGCTTCTTGTTCATTTTCTTTGCTACCTGCGTGGTTTTGAACTCAAATGATTGTTTTTGACACACAAATTTGGGATGTTTCTTTTAATTTTATGTTTTCTGCTCGTGAAAGTGAAAGGCTTGAACATAAAAAAGACAGTATGTTTGCTTACAAATTCCAGCTATGAAGCAAATGTTCCTCTTTTGTTTCTTTGAGCGCGATATACGATTTTTTGTCTGAGCTTCCGCAATATTTTTTTTAGCTCTTGGCTATATAAATAGGTTTTCCTGGAGTGTCAAAAGCAATATACTCAGTCAAACACTTACCGATTCCCTCTTGTTTTTAGGAACAAAGGTATTTTATACTTCTAAAGACTTTTTCAGACGTTTTTTTATTCGACCAAAACACTTTATTTATATATGTTCTAAAAAGCCATATAATTAGTCTTGGGCTAATCAATTGCTTTAAACTTGGAGCTCCATGCCAAAAGTGCCGCCGACAAAATTATCCCTCAAATTCGAGGCACGGAAATTATTGGAAGAAAAATGGTATTTCTGGGCCAATCAATCATTACTATATTTTTCCTTTTTTTCTTATATGACGACAAGAGAAGATATTTACTTACCTTTAATACTCTCTTGGGGGATGAAAGCGACATGGTTTTATTTATTTGGCCTAAACAGTTTGAACTTCAGTGACTTTTTTGAACTCACTAAAAATAGCCGCACTCGCGCTAACCATTCTATTAAATTATTCAAGAAAGGCGCAAAGTTTAATTCATACAAATATTCATTTTTTGTCCGCATTTTTCACGAGTGGGATAACCTACCTCAGCAGGTGGTGGAAGCGGGAACTTTTAGTCTTTTTTGAAGCAAGATTGGAATCCTTTCTTAAAATGTAAATATGTAAATAGCGATATCGTAGTTTTTATTGTCATTATGACCTTTTTTAATACACACATATATACATTGTTCTTTTCTATTTTTATTTTAGGGAAGTTCAACGTTATACAGTTGACCTCGTGTTTCCTTTTCTTGTTGTTTTTGGTTTTTCTTTTCCAACATTTTGAATAAACTACTATGTCATGTTTTATTGTATTTAACAGCAAGTACGAAAACCTATGTACTTGTATGTGCATATATATGGATTTCTTGTTGCTGCTGGATGCAGTTGTAAGCTGAGAATAAGATATTTATTGTGCTGCGTTGCTTTTTAGTTACTTCGATGCTTTACACTGTAAAAATAACAATTGGTATGCTGAACGTTTAGGCGTCTTTCGTAATTGAACGAGCAATTAATATCGGTGCTACCTTGACAAAGCTATATGTGTTCAGTAAAATTGGTTTGTGGTAGTTCAAATAAAATGGGAAATTTGATAAGTGATTAGAAGTTCAACTAGCGTGGATTTAACTTCCTGTTGAAATTGTAAATAATGCAAGTTGACAGCTGAAGAAAATTTTGAAATCATTTTTACTAGTTTGCTAAATAAACTGACGTTATTACCAAGTCTGTGTATTAAATACTTCCTGCGGTGAACCAATTAACTTAATGAAAATGTTGATTTAAGCATTCATTGTTTTGCCAGCTAGAAAACAGGAACGATGATGGGCTGACACAACTTGCTTTGCTGGAGTGTAGTCTTTAGTTGAGTTCATTCTATGAGATTAAAAAAACTTGAACATTTCTTTTTTTGTTAACAATTTTAGCGAATAAAATAGAAAAGAAAAGGTAAAGTGAATAAACGACCCTGTTTTTCGTTGCATATGTAATTCAAGCAATTGCAAAGAAGCCTGACAAAAAAAGGGCTTTAACGGGATTTGAACATTAAAATCGATTGTTTTAACATTGAACCATGCTCTAGCGTCCTAATCAATTCACAAATCAAAGATTTTCTTATTTTCATCCTTGACCTCGCAGTTGTCAGTAAAATATGATGTATACATAGCGAATCTGAGACAAAAGCCTTTTAAAATCAGCTTTATTACCTTACATTATAAAAATCGATCTAAGGGCGCCAGCGATGTAATATGACCGTCACTTTATTTTTACCGCACAAAACTATTTTGGCGAAGTTGTGTTTCTCACCGGCGTAATAAGCTAGCTAATTTGTTTGCAGTTGCCAAATAAGGAGTAACCTCGAGCTCATGGAAATTGAAAAATCATTACATTCTAAAGCAGACAGGACGAGAAACTTCAAAACATTCGACCGCTCTCTCAAGGAAGTTCGCCAAAAATCGTCGATAGATAATTTTAATACTTTTGGCACAGTCAGATAATGCGATGCCCATATGAAAAAAGCAACGTTTTGGGGGTTTACCGACTACTCTTAGAAAACATTGTTATTTTCACAGTGTTTGTTGCCAAAAACAAGCTGTACGTGACCATATGTAATCGTAGAAAAAATATTAATAATAAATATAATATATTAAAATAAGTTCAGTAACCTTTAGTAACTTTAAATTTTAATCAGTTTTGCTTTTCAAATGAAAGTTTAATAAGGACAAAATCAGGGTAACAAAGGAAATTTAAATTGCTTTTGAGCACTAACCACATCACTTAAAGTGAAAATTTCACCTGTAACTTGAATTGTTTCTTCGCGGTTCATACAACTTGAATTAAAACGCTCTGCGAGGGAAGATCAATGTAACATTGCGACACAGCATACAATTGGAGAAATTCAGTTCAAAACGTGCATTGTTACCGTGTTTGCAGGGGATAAGTTCTCAGTTCTACCCTTTCGCAGATGTGTTATCTGCTCTTTCAAATAAAGTATGTTTTGCGACTGTCTCTTTAAAATAGTAAGCAAAACTGACATTTAATGCGCATTAAAAATATACAGTAAAATATTACCAAAATAAACAAAACGTGCCAGTTTAATGCAATTCAACACTCTTACGAGAACGTCATCACATGGTATTGACAGGCGCCAAGGTGAACTATACTTCTGTAACTTCCTGCTGCGAATCCAAGAAAAACTTGAAATAATTAAAGAAACTGCAATTGCAAAGAAATGCTTGCCTGCTTTTCGCCGAAAGTGGATAGCTCTTCTATAATTAGTATTAGTAAATTTGTAAATGTAATCGTACGTCTGCGTAGTTCGTGTAGTATCATATTGTAATGTAGTGATGTAAATAATGTATTGTTTAAAATAAAGTTGTTTATTAAAAAAAATCTATATAATTTAAAACTGTGTACTAAATAGGTGTGCAATGATAGCAATTTGTAAGTTCCTGAACTAGTAATACAGGAAATTTCACGAAAAAAAGTTAACCCCCATTCCACTCGTTTATAAAGGCTGGCACACACCAGGGCACATGTTGCGGGGACATGAAGCGGGGACAAGCACCTTCGTGTGCACAGCATACTGGTGCATGTTGCAGGGACAGTACGCAAGCTGGTGCACACAAAGCGGATTGAGGTATAAAAATCACAGAAATCACTAAGGGCGCCTGGGAACTAGTATACGAGCAAAGAAAGATGGCGGACTCTATGGTTAGGTAAAATTAAGCTTCTACTACTGTCAATGATATTACTAGATGAAGAAATGTGTAATTATGTTGACCGAAAACGATGGATACGCAAATGGCTGAAAAGAAGAGAAGAAAAAGGAGCCTACTACGCCTATTTTGTAGCGGGGACAGTTTGCAAGAGCAGTGCACACGATGCGACATCGAAATGGGGGTCATTTTGTGCCCGCTTCATGACGCAAGAATTCAAACCAGCTGAATTTCGTGAATTGCGTCCCCGCAACAGAACTTTTTCGCAAAAACAGGGATGTCACACGAGGAAAACTGTCGCAGCAACATGTCCCCGCTTCATGTCCCCGCAACGTGTTCCCTAGTGTGTGCCGGCCTTAAAGCAACAAAGGCTGCAACAAGTAGGAAAGTTTCCAGTATGAATCAAACTGACTTCTCGTAAATGAAGGCAGATAACATAATTTTGCTATACTACTACAATTGATGTAAAGATAAACATTTCGTGAGTATTGGACACTTTACCTACCATAAATTTACAGCTCTTTCCTATTCATGATTTCTAATCGAACGTTCTAAGAGCCATCTCGTGAATACCAAGAAACAAGGTAAGGTTAAGTCCACAGATCGGTTTTAATTTTCCATACTGATTTTGGAGTCAAAGAAAAACAGATTTGAAACGACCAATACATCTTAGCGTGACATAAATATGCGTGGTGTGAATCGAGACTGTCTAGACAGCTAGATGACGTAATTACACTGGGAAAAAAGTTTACTACAGCAATCGTCTTATTACACGTAATACACTGGGAAATTAAAAAAGTTTACAGATGATGGAATGGGTGAAAATTTTCATATCTGTCCCCGTATACTAAATGTTGTTCAATGCTTCGCGTATTCACGAGATAAAAATGAAAGAAGACGCACACACACACATGGCCAGATTCTCATTTTGGGCATTCCATTTTTTATTGTTTAATGACAGAGACTAATATCAATGGAGTTACTCAAAAGTGCTCTCGCTGCCAAAAGGGACGTTTCTCAGGCTCTGAGTTGATTATTTGTCCCTTTTGTTTCTTCTGCTAAACGCCCGAGAAGTTGGGGTCATCGCTCGACAAGTCGTCATGTTGAGGGCTGCAGATCTGTGTGGCTCTGGCACAGTACTCTCTCTTATTGATTGTAGCCTGCGAACACACGAAATTGAAAGACACATTATGATATGTGTGATGATTAACAGAAAGAAGGAAGGAAATTAAAGTGCCCATAACGATTTTTTTTATTTTCTTATCTAAATCTACACGTCACGTAATGAACATCTGCGAAAAAAATTTTTGATTTCAGCAAAACGTGAATTTTTTATGAATATTTCAAATCTTCCAAATCCTATTTTTTGCGGTATACCCGTCCCGCTGTTAAGAAGGCCAACGGGCTCACATGTTCCTTAATGTACGTCACAGTTCCTTTGTTTGAAGTCACAGGTTCCTTTGTTTGAAGTTATGTGTTCCTTAATCAACGTCACGGATCCTTTGTTAACCGAGAGAGACCGAGAGGAGACTAATGCGAATGGTAGACCAAAATGACGGCAAATTTCGAAGACTTTAAAAATCATAAAAAATTCACGTTTTGCTGAAATCAAAATAATTTTTCGCGGATGTTCATTACGTGACGTGTAGATTTAGATAAGAAAATAAAAAAAAAATCGTTATGGGCATTTTAATGGATCCTTATTTCGTTTAAATAAAACTGAAATATATTCGTTTGGCGTGACCTTATCTAAGTTGGACTGTGAGCCTTATTGAAAGAAAGTGAATATATGGAATTAGTCATCTATTATGCTAAATATGAATAAAAGGTTTAGTTGGGCTGTTTGAAATAAAGGGCTGGCTTTAAAGTGTAGTTAAAATAGAACATACATCGACAGAAAAAAAATAAAAATAGACCTATCCAAATTAAAAAGCACTATAAAAAAAGAAAGAAGGCTTCAGCTTATACACTTAAAACAACGTAAACTTTTCATTTACCTTAAAATGCCTTTTACCGCCGAAGCGATTCCGGTTATATACAGGTGGCTGTGACTCGGCGGCTATGACAAGTACCGTCAGGAGCACAACACAGATCAGCTTCTTGTTCATTTTCTTTGCTACCTGTGTGGTTTTAAACTCAAATGATTGTTTTTAACACACAAATTTGGGAAATGCTCATGTAAAAGGCTTGAACATAAAAAGACAGTATCATTGCTTACAAATTCCAGCTATTAAGCAAATGTTCCTCTTTTTCTTCTTTGAGCGCGATATACGATTTTTTGTCTGAACTTCTGTAATATCTTTTATAAGCTCTCTATATAAATAGATTTTCCTGGAGTGTCAAAAACAATATACTATGTCAAACACTTACCGATTCCCTCTTGTTTTTAGGAACAAAGGTATTTTATACTTCTAAAGACTTCTTCAGACGTTTTTTTGTTTTTATTGGACCAAAAATACTTTATTTATATAGGTTCTGAAAAGGCATATAATCAGACTAGGGCCAATCAATTTGGAGCTCCATGCCGAAAGTGCCGCAGACAAAATTATCCCGCAAATTCCAGGCACGGAAATTATTGGAAGAAAAATGGTATTTCTGGACCAATCAGTCATTCCTTTTTTTCCTTTTTTTCTTATGACGACAAGAGAAGATATTTACTTACCCTTAATACTCTCTTGGGGGATATGAAAGCGACGTGGTTCTATTTATTTGGCCTAAATAGTTTGAACTTCAGTGACTTCTTTGAACTAACTAAAAATAACCGCACTCGCGCTAACCATTATTTTAAATTATTCAAGAAAAGCGCAAAGTTTAATTCATACAAATATTCATTTTTGTCCGCATTGCTCACGAGTGGAATAACCTACTTCAGCAGGTGGTGGAAGCGGGAACGTTTAGTCTTTTTTGAAGCAAGATTGGAATCCTTTCTTAAAATGTAAATATGTAAATAGCGATATCGTAGTTTTTATTGTCATTATGACCTTTTTTAATGCACACATATATACATTGTTCTTTTCTATTTTTATTTTAGGGAAGTTCAACCTTCAGGGTTGACCTCGTGTTTCCTTTTCTTGATGTTTTTGGTTTTTCTTTTCCAACATTTTGAATAAACTACTGTCATGTTTTATTGTATTTAACAGCAAGTACGAAAACCTATGTACTTGCATGTGCATATATATGGATTTCTTGTTGCTGCTGGATGCAGTTGTAAGCTGAGGTCAGATAATAAGATATTTATTGTGTTGCGTTGCTTTTTAGTTACTTCGATGCTTTACACTGTAAAAATAACAATTGGTATGCTGAACGTTTAGGCGTCTTTCGTAATTGAACGAGCAATTAATATCGGTGCTACCTTGACAAAGCTATATGTGTTCAGTAAAATTGGTTTGTGGTAGTTCAAAGAAAATGGGAAATTTGAAGTTCAACTAGCGTGGATTTAACTTCCTGTTGAAATTGTAAATAAAGCAGGGTGACAGCTGAAGAAAATTTTGAAATCATTTTTACTAGTTTACTAAATAAGCTAACGTTATTACCAAGTCTGTGTATTAAATACTTCCTGCGGTGAACCAATTAACTTAATGAAAATGTCGATTTAATCATTCATTGTTTTGCCAGCTGGAAAACAGGAACGATGATGGGCTGACACAAGTTGCTTTGCTGGAGTGTAGTCTTTAGTTGAGTTCATTCTATGAGATTAAAAAAAACTTGAACATTTCTTTTTTTTAACAATTTTAGCGAATAAATCATGTGGATAGAAAAGGTAAAGTGAATAAACGACACTGTTGTCCGTTGCATATGTAATTCAAGCAATTGCAAAGAAGCCTGACAAAAAAGGGGCTTTAACGGGATTTAAACATTAAAATCGATTGTTTTAACATTGAACCATGCTCTAGCGTCCTAATCAATTCACAAATCAGAGATTTTCTTATTTTCATCCTTGACCTCGCAGTTGTCAGTAAAATATGATGTATACATAGCGAATCTGAAACAAAAGCCTTTTAAAATCAGCTTTATTACCTTACATTATAAAAATCGATCTAACGGCGCCAGCGATGTGATATGACCGTCACTTTATTTTTACCGCACAAAACTATTTTAGAGAAGTTGTGTTTCTCACCGGCGTAATTAGCTAGCTAATTTGTTTGCAGTTGCCAAATAAGGAGTAACCTCGAGCTCAGGGAAATTGAAAAATCATTACATTCTAAAGCAGACAGGAAGAAAAACTTCAAAACATTCGACCGCTCTTTCAAGGAAGTTTGCGCAAAAATCGTCTAGCGGATAGATAATTTTAAGGCCCCGACCACACTAATGCGTTTTCAAAAGTCTCCGTTTTCATCTCGAAGAAAACGAAGCAAAATATTTTCGCCCACACTAGCGTTTTCGCATCGTTTTCACCTGTCCACACTAAAACGGTCGAAAACGATGAAAACGACTGGGACCGGGGATTGCGCATGTGTTAAAGATGATAGATGCTCTGATTTGGACTGGAACCGATGGCATGTGACGCTCTCAGTACGTCATCGTTTTCAAAAGTCTCCGTTTTCACCTAACCAGACTAGAGATTTTACGTCACCGTTTTCAAAAGTCTCCGTTTTCACCTGTCCACACTAGAAACGAAGCGTTTTCAAAACGATGCGTTTTCAAAAGTCTCCAGTTTTGAAACCGTTTTCGAAAGCCTCCGTTCATCAGCGTTTTCGGGCGTTTTAGTGTGGATGATAGGCGAAAACGCATCAAAATGTATGCGTTTTCAAACGAAAACGCATTAGTGTGGTCGGGGCCTAATACTTTTGGCACAGTTAGATAATGCGATGCCCATATGAGAAATGCAAAGTTTTTGGGGTTTACCGACTACTCTTAGACTACGTTTACACTAGAGGAGATTTTTCCGGATTCATAAATGTTTCCAGATTTATTAAATTTAGGGTATTCGGATTCGTAGGCGTTTATACTAAAGGGTATTCGGATTCCCAACCGTTTACACACATCGATAAATCCGAGGACAATCATGCGGGAACGGTTACAAAGCAAGCGAAAAAGTCTCCGGATTCGTGGGAACAACTGTTTACACTTCAAAACATTGCGGATTTACAGTTATTGGATACAAAGTATTCACTTTAGATTTCGGATTCAAAATCTCCGGAAACGCGACCAAACCGGGACGGTTTTATTTCGGATTCACCCATCTGGGTGTAAACGGCAAAACGAATCCGGTACCAAAATGTTCCGGATTCGTCACGAATCCGGAAAAATCTCCTCTAGTGTAAACGTAGTCTTAGAAAAGTCTTTTCACAGTGTTTGTTGCCAAAAACAAGCTGTACGTGACCATATGTAATCGTAGAAAAAATATTAATAATAAATATTATATAATAAAATAACTTCAGTAACCTTTAGTAACTTTAAATTTCAATCAGTTTTGCTTTTCAAATGAAAGTTTAATAAGGACAAAATCTATGTAACAAAGGAAATTTAAATTGTTTTTGAGCACTAATCACATCACTAAAAGTGAAAATTTCACCTGTAACTCGTTTCTTCGCGGTTCATACAACTTGAATTAAAACGTTCTGCGAAGGAAGATCAATGTAACATTGCAACACAGCATACAATGGAGAAATTCAGTTCAAAACATGCATTGCTACCGTGTTTGCAGGGGTTAAGTTCTCAGTTCTACCCTTTCGCAGATGTGTTATCTGCTCTTTCAAATAAAGTATGTTTTGCGACTGTCTCTTTAAAATAGTAGGCAAAACTGACATTTAATGCGCATTAAAAATATACAGTAAAATATTACCAAAATAAACAAAACGTGCCAGTTTAATGTGCAATTCAACAGTCTTCTTACGAGAACGTCATCACATGGTATTCATTTTTTTCACTTTCCTCATCTTACACAAAGCCTGCGATAAGGTAAATATCATGGGCTATGTTTGTCGCCATACAAAATGGCAGACAATATGGCCATCATCTTGAATTTTACTCAAAATTTTAAATTTATCAAAAAGTCGGAAAATTGAAGATATATAATATTTTGCTAAGAGTTGTTAAATAAGGTGCGGGCTCAACTGGGTTTTTATGGCGACACAATATCCCTACTTTGAACGGCTGATACTTCATTGTCTGAGCTCGGTCAGGTAAGCTGCTTTTCATATATACTAGAGATGAAATGAACTTTCCAAAAAAGTAGATTTGATTGACATTGGTTTTACTATAACAACGATCTGATGACATCATGGTTTTTGCACATTAGTAATTAACTCAACATCTAGACCTAACTTTTAAAAATGACTGTATGCCTCTTGTAGTCTAGATGTAGGTCTTCAAGACTGCAAAGTTTGAAAAATTCTACGTGAGCGTTTTCGAATAAAATTGGGTTAAATATTTTCCAACAAAAATTCAAAGATTCTTATTACTTTCAGTTAATACTTTCTGATGATGCCAGTCCTTTCCTGACAAATTGAAACAATATTTTCACCATATATTATTCATGTGCCGTAAAACTAGATTCCTTGAAGTTTCCATCTTGTTGCTTCACTATATTTCAGTTGATGTGATCAAAAGCAATATCTTAAATATGCTTATTTTACTCACAAAAGTAACACGTTTGTTATGGAAGCGTTTATTTAAAAACTATTCGATGAAGTGTCTTTAAAATTTTTATCTTTAGTTTAACATGTAATGCACATGTAATCTCTGTAAAGTTTAAGTGCATTAAACCATTTTAAGGGCGCGAAATAGAATTAAAAGTATAGGGGACTTTTGCATTCGTCTACCAAAAATTCATTGCCGTATTATTTGTTGACAGCTGGTTTATTTCAGGACTTTTTCTTTTGTCTACATTGTACATATTTGTGCGGTTTTGAACAACAAGTTTGCCATGCCTGCTTACTAAACGCCTCGCTGCTACCTAAGCTATCGTGAAAATTCTTTTCATTATACAGTGGCAATAGACCATATTCGCATTCGCGGTATTGAAATGGAACTAGCTTGCTCACGCGGGAAATGTCATTAAAAATATTTGCATGTAAAAAGATTCAGCCTTGCATGAGCCTCAACTGCAAACTACTTCCAATTCAATACCGAGAATACGAATAATTTTTATTTATTTATTTATTTATTTGCACTACAAAGAAACACTTATAAAACAATACCTACAAACACTAATATTATACTACTTACAATACAATATACTACATCAACAATATCAAGAATATACTATCAATAGTTCACTACTTACAATCGTGTCACTAATCACGTAAAACTTAACACTATTTACAAGATAATACATACAATACACTAATACAGTGGCAACGGGCTTTCGTTATTTCTCTAAACCATCACCAAGACTAAAAATATACAAAAAGAAGAAGAAGAACTGTAAGATAGCTGCTTGATATATACTTAAAGAAAGTGTTCTATTTTATATTTATAAATGATTTTATTTATAAAGTCCGAAATCGATAATGAATCGTTCTGGAGTTTTCTTTTATAAATAAAGTAACACATAAAGAGGAGTCATCAGATGCACTGAATAGGCCAAATAAAACTTCTTCAGTCGTGAGTGTGAAGGAGGAATTGTTGGTTGAATTGAACCACCGCAACACCTTCAGAACAATAGACTTTGTGAAATGACAGTTCACGTACATAACGAGCCAGAGTGAACCGGAAGTTCAAAAAACCCTAAGGTCTGGTTGCTATGAAGTGACATCATAGGCCTGCTTAGCAGCCGTCATCGTATATGATTTGCGGTTTCATAGCTGCTGTACGTTAGGGAACAGCAGCTTGATAGCATGAAGCCTGGCCGTGGTGTTGTAACTGATGCCCCAACAATTTTCTGTACACCAGCCCCCTGTTGATGTCGCTTCCACAACCCATCGTAGTACATCCGACCATCTTACAATTACAGGGGCGGCGCCGGAAATATAATGTTTGTGGGGCGAATCTCCTGTGCCGAGCGCCAAAGGCGCGAGCTTCTAGGGGGGTCCGGGGGCATGCTCCCCCGGGAAATTTTTGAAATGAAACTCTCTGAAATGCTATTTCCAGCGTTCCTGAGACCGGAGAAACAGTTTCCAAGGCCAGCTTTGAGTTCAGTTTAATTCTCATGAAAAGTACATGTACACGAAACACTTTCTGAAACTTGGGTGTAACTCCATTTTGGTTGTTTGTTCAAAGTAAATTCGACTGTCACTCGAATATTCTCTGTCAATTCTTTTCAGTATGGGAAGGCTTTGGAAACGAATTTTCCAAAGCGATTTTCTCTGTCATTAGAGGCAGAAAGAAACTGATTTCCAATATCAGCCATGTTCAATTTGTCAGTTAATGCAATGTCTGGATAATGCAATGATTTAATCTTTCTTGTGACATAGTTTGTTCGTAGATATGTCTTGAGCCTTCTTAGGGCAAAGGCCGAGCGCTAACTCACAGCATTGATGGATTTGTTTGATGGATTTGTCGGTAGCTGGAGTCCGATAGCTGACGTCCGAGTAACTCAAGGGGTATTGAAATGCTTGGTTCACAATATCCAATCTCCAGTTTAAAGTCAGTCACAATATCTCCGATGCTAAAATTGTAGGCTTTTGATTAATTAACGGAATATTTATTTTGCAAACTCTAATGCATTAAAGCGCCCCGCCATCAGATCTGGTCAAAGGATGTTGCTACACTATTCATCTCCGCCCACCGCCATTTTGAGCTGTGAAAGTTGGTGGGGCAAATGCCCCACCTGCCCCACCGGTAGCGCCGCCGCTGCAATTACAAGCTTGTTCACGGCAACACATAAACAAAGTATTTCTCATCCATTGAGATATACATGTATGTACCTACAATGCCACTGTACAACTATAAAAGAGCCATTCCTTGTGTCAGAAAATATCTTACATGCTTATGAAATCAGCTAAAAAGCCTACAAAGAAACACAACTTACGTCGGGTCAAAAATAAACCATTGTTATTGGCAAAACTAAACAAGCCAATGAAAAGATAAAACATTTGATCCTCCCCAAGTGCATATAAGTCGCTAACATTCTACAACGTCAGTGTGATTTATTTGTGTTCTGACCATCTGCTTCTGGATATAAAATATTGTTCTAAAAATATAAAGCTTTGCAGGAATTTTTTTTCCTGGGGTTTTTGTTTTGCACGATATTTTTTTTGCAGTTCAAGGCCGTGCTCGAATTTTTTTTTGGTATTTGTCCAACCCCCCCCCCCCCCCCCCCCCCCCCCCTCAAAAATCTAATGGTCCGTCCCTTATCAGATTGTGTACAAACTCCTGTGGAGGTCGACCTGTCATTTTTGAGGGGCTGGATTGCTTTTTGACATTTTAGGAGGTTGGATTTCAATAAAAATAATATGAGAAGAGCGGGAAATTGGGTTATTCTTCCCGCGAGTGCATCGAAGGATGTCTTTGACATTCGACGATTTGAGCTGCCTACGGTAAGAGATTTGAGAGACTGGTTTGTTCTAAATTCGAAGATATGCGGCGTTTCTGCCACGGTTCAGCTTGCAGCGTAAAACACTGAAAACAATGGCGGGTTTTTTGATCGGAGAGTTTACAAGGACGATCTGGATGTTGCTGTTGCTCGGCTTAATTCGCCATTCAGGTAACGTTCTATATCCCTTCTGTGTCACCCAGCAGGAATATGATGAAAATTAATTTTTGATATTAAACAACCAATATTTTGAGACGCACATGAAATCTAGGCAAATGTTATATATCCTCTCTGGTTCACCCAGGTTTGAGTCCTGGCATCACCGTATGCCTGAGCGCTCAAGGGATATATAACATTAATAATTTAAGACGCACGTGAAATCTAGGCAAATGTTATATATCCTTTCTGGTTCACCCAGGTTTGAGTCCTGGCATCGCCGTATGCCTGAGTGCTCAAGGGATATATAACATTAATCAATATTTTGAGACGCACGTGAAATCTAGGCAAATGTTATATATCCTCTCTGGTTCACCCAGGTTTGAGTCCTGGCATCGCCGTATGCCTGAGCGCTCAAGGGATATATAACATTAATCAATATTTTGAGACGCACATGAAATCTAGGCAAATTTTATATATTCTCTCTGGTTCACCCGGGTTGGAGTCTTTTTTGTGTGCAACAAAGCAAGCATTACAATAAAATTATTACAGCTTTAATTACAAAAGTTTTAACACAAATATAAATGTAGTCCCAAAAATGCTGTCAAATACTTTCTCTTCCTATTTTCTTTGTGTGAGCCGTAACAGACAGGTGAACAGAGGAAATCCACATAGCAATAGCCGTCTTTAATACGAACTACGTGTTACACCGAACTTCAAGTTCAATAATTATAGAACGCCGACATGGTTGTCTCGTTTACCGCAAAACGATGTTTATATTTGTACCTAGCGCCAGTATTTATGTATGCTTTACATAGGTCAGCGGTTAGGCCGCTTTCGTGGCTCATGCGCGTTTTCGCCTCTCCTCGTGCTCTCGTCCTGTTTTGGTTGAAGTTTACCTTTCCTGATTAAAAAGCCTTTTGTTGTGCTGTGTTGATAAGCTCCGTTGACTGGCGTGGTGGCAGCGGCGATCGAATTCCTCGCCGAAGAGCGGACAAATTCGTTCTTAAACTCTCTCAAACGAGCCAACAGAAGTCTACATCACTACGAGCTTACAACGCAAGCCATGGCTAGTATCCAACGAACGCCGAAACAGTGGTGCCTATCCAAAACCGAAACCGTGAACTCCTTTGAGAATTGGAGGCAAAATCTCCTCTATACACTCTCGCTCGCTCCCAACTTCGCACCGTTTCGAGTGGATGGCGCAACATGGGCCAAAAAGTCCAAAACCGACCCACTTCTGTGATCTCTCATCACGGTGAAAACTTGACCGAGGACGAAGAGTTAACTCCTACACTAGAGAACTTTGTTGTCCTTACATGGCTTAAGTTAATCCATCCAGAGCTACCAAGGCTAGTTAAGCAAAGGTACGGCACTGAACTGCGATCTCGTACTCTAGCTTCCATCAAGCCTGAAATTTCTCAGGCTCTACAGTCCTTACTGGATGAAATACGTTCCTCGGATGACGCTAAGGTCATGCGTACTGCAGCTTCTAACTTCCACAGACCTACTCGTTCCAGTCGACCCGTCAACAAGGTCCCTATTAGAGCCAACTACCGTGCTAAAACCTGCCCCCCTGTGCAAATAGTCAGGTCGTGCTGATCACACTCATTTTCTAAGTGAATGCCCCAACCTGCCAGAAGATGACCGCCGTTACATTGCCAAGGCCCGGCAAGTGGCTGATATTCTGGACAACGACCCATTGCTCGACACAAGCGATAACCATATTAGTACTCGTGAGAGCGAAGTGTGTGAGAATTTTGATCCTGACCCTCCAACTGCTGCCCTCCGGATACAGGTTAGACAGTCCCCTTACATGGACATGTTCTACCGCCACTATCCCGTCCGACTTACCATCGACAGCGGCGCTACAGGCAATATGATCCGTCTCTCTGCTGTTCAACGACTTGGTGCTGAGGTCTACCAGAGCGCTCAATCCGCTCATCAGGCCGACGGATCCTCTCCTTTAAAAGTTATTGGGGAAACCCGCCTGTCCCTTACTCGTGGGAACCACCAGTTCCAATTTGAAGGCCTGGTTGTTGAAAACCTGGACGTTGACATACTTGCCGGTACCCCTTTCATGGAGCTAAATGACATCGTTGTGCGCCCCGCTAGGCGTCAGGTCATCTTAGGCGACAACACCACATATTCCTACGGTTCAGCCTCCCCTAAAGCCAATGATCAATCTGTCCGTCGTGCAGTCGTCCTTCGTGCTCCTCCTACTACGACCACTGTATGGCCAGGAGAATTCCTGGAGGTAAGCCTACCTCCCGACACCCCAATGGATGCCAAGTACGCCCTCGAACCACGCAGTGACCTCCCTCGTGTACAAACGTCCTCGGCATCTCAACCTTGGCCACCTCCCAGTATCGTGTCCAGTGTCGCAGGCAGGATCTGCATTCCCAACCACTCTAGTGAACCACTCGTTTTCAAACGCAAACAGCATTTTTGTCAAGTGAGCCCCGTCTTTGTACCTTCAAGCCCCACCGATGGTGATAACTCAGTCAAACCCATCCCGCCGAAGACCTCCTCACCTCCCACTTCATTCCACTCCTCCCAGGTCAGCCTCGACCCAGACAACCTACTTTCTCCTACAGTGTCGGCTGAATTCCATTCACTACTGCGTGAGTTTGATAGCGTCTTCGATCCTAACTTTCCAGGGTACAATGGAGCGGTTGGTCCCTTTCAAGCCAAGGTAAACATGGGCCCTGTAGAGCCCCCTCAGCGCAAAGGCCGCCTACCTCAATATGCCCCCAACAAGCTTGTAGAACTGCAACAGAAGTTTGATGAGCTTGAACAACTCGGTGTGTTCAAACGCCCCGAGGACGCCGGAATCTCAGTCGAGTACCTCAACCCATCTTTCCTTGTAAAAAAAAGCAATGGTGGCCATCGCCTCGTTACCGCGTTCGCAGACGTGGGCCGATACAGCAAGCCCCAGCCATCCCTCATGCCCAATGTGGATTCTACTCTGCGCCTCATTGCTCAGTGGAAGCATATCGCTGCAACAGATCTCACAAGCGCATTCTATCAGATCCCACTTGCAAGCGAATCTATGAGATATTGTGGTGTGGCGACTCCATTCCGTGGTGTTCGTGTTTACGCGCGCTCCGCAATGGGCATACCCGGATCAGAAACAGCCTTAGAGGAGCTCATGTGCCGGGTTCTAGGAGATCTACTTCAGGAAAGCATTGTTGCAAAAATTGCGGATGACTTGTACTGTGGTGGTGACACCCCTACTGACTTACTACACAATTGGAAACGAGTCTTATCTGCCTTAGCCAACTGTGATCTGCGTCTGTCTGCATCAAAGACAGTAATCAATCCTAAATCGACCATGATCTTAGGATGGATCTGGTCCTCTGGCAGCCTCCGTGCTTGCCCTCACCGAATCGCAACTCTTGCCTCATGCTCCGCTCCCGACACTGTGGGTCGCATGAAGTCGTTTATTGGCGCGTACAAAGTGTTAGCCAGAGTCCTTCCAGGGTGCTCTAAGCTACTGGCTCCCCTTGATGATGTGGTCGCAGGCCGCTTGTCAAAAGAAGAAATCCTGTGGACTGATGACCTCCGCTCTGCATTCTCTACTGCTCAAGCCTCGCTCTCCTCACACCGCACAATCACATTGCCACGGCCTAATGACCAGCTCTGGATCGTAACCGATGGCGCCTCCAAGAATCCTGGAATTGGTGCCACTCTTTACGTAACACGTTCTGACAGCCTTCATCTTGCGGGATTTTTCAGCGCTAAACTGAGAAGTCATCAGCTATCGTGGCTCCCCTGTGAGATAGAGGTCTTAGCCATTGCTACAGCCACAAAGCACTTCAGTCCATATCTCGTACAGTCTAATCACAAGGCATGTATTCTCTCAGATAGCCAACCATGCGTTCAGGCTTATGAGAAACTATGCAGAGGAGAGTTCTCTGCCAGTCCACGTGTTTCCACCTTTCTTTCCACCGTCAGTCGCTATCAAGCAACCGTCCGCCACGTGTCCGGGTCTGCCATTTTGCCCTCAGACTTTGCCAGTCGGAACGCCCCCGATTGCAACGACCCAAAGTGCCAAGTGTGCAGCTTCATCTCCCGCACAGAAGACTCAGTAGTACGTCATACATCCATTCAAGATGTGCTGACGGGGACTGCTAGGCTCCCGTTAACTAACAGACCAGCCTGGCTAGCCATACAATCTGATTGTCCAGACCTTCGACGCACTCATGCCCACCTGAAACAGGGCACCCGGCCATCCAAAAAAGTAACTAATGTTAAGGATGTGAAAAGGTACTTAAATTTGGCTACGATCTCCAAAGATGGCCTTCTTGTCGTCAAATGCACAGAACCTTTAACTACAACACGCGAGCGAATTATAGTTCCACGACAAGTCCTCGATGGTCTTTTAGTGTCACTACACATCCAATTCTGCCACCCGTCAGCCCACCAACTGAAGATGGCAGTCAACCGCTACCTTTTCGCCCTCGATATGGACAAAGCCGTCAACCGTGTCACCAGCAGTTGTTACAGTTGCGCTGCCCTCCGCAAGACACCTCATGCCACCAATGAGCAGGCCTCTTGTGCTCCACCAGAAGCTGTTGGAGTGTCTTTCGCTGCCGATGTTGTCAAATGTGCACGTCAACTCATACTCGTCGTGCGTGAATGCGTCACATCTTACACTTCCACTCTACTTCTGGAGGACGAACGACGCCCTACCCTTCGTGACGCACTGATCCGCCTATGCATACCATTACGTCCACTAGACGGTCCACCTGCTGTCATCCGTACAGATCCTGCCCCTGGATTTAGAGCCATTGTTGGTGACGAGTTACTAAGCCAACACAGACTAACTGTGGAGCTTGGTCGTGTAAAGAATCACAACAAAAACCCCGTAGCGGAAAAAGCCATTCAAGAACTTCAACAGGAAATTCTTCGACGTGATCCTTTGGGTGGAGCTGTATCTCCTCTAGACCTGTCCATAGCCACCGAGACTTTGAACTCACGCATTCGCTCCCGAGGATTATCCGCTCGAGAAATGTGGACGCAACGGGATCAATTCTCCAACAATCAAGTACCACTAGTTGACCAAGAGTTAATCTCTAAACAACACGAGCTGCGTGACAAGAATCATCCCCACAGTGAAACGTCTAAGAGCCCGCTTAAACGATGCCTTCCTACCCAACACCTATCAGTGGGAGACTTGATCTACATCCACTCAGACCGCAACAAATCCTGCTCCAGAGATCGATACTTGGTCGTCTCTGTCGAAGGTTCCTGGTGCAATGTCCAAAAGTTTGTCGGGTCTCAGTTAAGAAGCTTATCCTACCGCGTTAAGAAGTCTGAATGCTACAAGGTTCCCGCTGATGTTAGCAGTACCAGCAACCATGCGAACTCAAGTGACAATACCTCTGAG
The DNA here is from genome assembly GCA_024195265.1 of Dendrophyllia cribrosa. Lineage (NCBI taxonomy): Eukaryota > Metazoa > Cnidaria > Anthozoa > Scleractinia > Dendrophylliidae > Dendrophyllia > Dendrophyllia cribrosa. The sequence goes on along the minus strand of JAJLRJ010000001.1, from coordinate 1,387,620 downwards.
GACGAAGATGTGCCAGTAGCACCAACACCTCCTCCCCCTCAACCACCAGACATACCGTGTGAGATTTCCACTCCAGCTGCCCAAGTCAATCCAACTCATCAGGACCTACCTGTCACATGCGACACTCCCCTGATAGAGCCTATAGCAAGTGATGATCCAGCTCAGGAAACCACACCTCCTAGACGGTCATCTCGACAACGCCGGCCTCCAGTGCACTTTGCAGATTATGTCACTAACTTTTAGTCAATAAGAACACTGCTAGAAATATGCACTCTCGTTCAGTCTTATACTGTACATTTACCGTGTTCTGGTTTATAAGAGACTTGACAATTTTTGCCTTTATTGCTCCAAAAAAAAAAAAAAAAGGCGATCACGCCAGTATTTATGTATGCTTTACATAGGTCAGCGGTTAGGCCGCTTTCGTGGCTCATGCGCGTTTTCGCCTCTCCTCGTGCTCTCGTCCTGTTTTGGTTGAAGTTTACCTTTCCTGATTAAAAAGCCTTTTGTTGTGCTGTGTTGATAAGCTCCGTTGACTGGCGTAGGTTGCGGTGTTTCCGTTCTGAGCTACTTCTGAATGTTGCGACTACAATGATAATTACCGAATCGCTACATTTCGCTTAGCTTGAATACACCGTGAAAATTTCCGGACAGAGTTGACTTCCATACTCGTCCTCTCTATTTAATATTCAGTCGTACAAAACCAACGAAAATCTAAATTTCTTGTTTTGCAGATATGTAAGCGGCTGACTTTTTCTGTTATTGTGCTGTTTCTAATGACAGGACCCTTCTTTAAATTTATTGTGCCCATCATGAAGATCCTTCATAAAAACCATAAAGAGTTTTTATGTTTCAAAGCTACATCTCACAAGCAATTTCCTGTCAAACCGCAGCAAGACCTCTAAAACCCTCATAAAGATAATTAAAAACGTGCATGAAATGAATTTTCACGCCTAAAGATTATAACGCCTTAGTGCAAAAATTCACGCTTCACGTGGAACAGTAATGGTGATCAGAAGGGATTTGATTACATTGGCATGCTGAGAGTTACAAGACCTCCCTCTGAGATATAGGGCAAATTGCCCTATATCTCAGAGGGAGGTCTAACTATTTTTTGGTTGCTAAGAGCGTCTGGCTCGTTATGGATCTCTAAAATCTCCATCTTCCTTGATCTTGAATCTAAAAAGCTCTTTTTTAGTTATAAAGATCCTATGAATGAAATTAAATTGAATTCTCGCAGTTTAAGATGAACTAGCTTGCTCATGCGGGGGAATATCATTAAAAATATTTTCATATGAAAAGATTGCTTCGCATTAGCCTCGACTGCAAACAGGTCCCAATTCAATAATGGTCTATTAACGTAAGGCTGCGGTCACGCATACATGTATGTAACGCGTTTAAATGTGGGTCTGTAATAATTGGCATGGCAAACTCTTATTGGTGGGTGGTATTCACCACTCCCCCTTGTACGTCCAAAAATTAACATGTCAACTCTCTCTCTCACACATCTGTGTGAATATAAATTCTGTAGAGACGCCATTAGTGGAACCTCAGATCTTAAACTTTCAACCTTGACCAATTACTTGTCACAATCAAACACTTTCAAGCATTAGTAAGACAAATTACTTCTTTGTGTTAAGTGGTCATTAAATATGCCATCTGGCTCTAGCCTCCACAAAAATGCCTACTTATAACCTATATTAACATATTGACAGCTTTATACGATGTTAAATACCTCGATCTGAAACGTATTCAGCCTAAATGAGTCAAAAGAGACGCTCTTTTGAGTTTAAACTGATTGCGTCTGAATACAGGGGTTAGAGTTGGAAAAGAAAAGGACGCTTGATTTGTGTTATCGACATTCAAAAGCAAGTGTTGCGAATTCCTTGAAGTAAATATTACCATTTGTGCATTGAGTTAAATTAACACAAAACCATGGACAAGTCAGCAACTGGTAATGGACAACAAGTCAAAAACAATTCGAGATATCAGAGAGACATGGAAAAGTCATTTGCAGTTATCTATCACAATCTGAAACGAATACAGGAAGACAGACAAAGTCAACTTCGATGGGTGAGAAGAAACCATAGCGAGCCACAAATACAGGCTCATAATCCTGCATTGTTGCGGAAAAACGAGCAAACTCCTAACAGAGAGCGATCACATTCGGTACCATCCAAATCTCCTGATCCAAAAGATTATAAGAGAAGAGTGAGTTTCTGTGATAGCGTTAACATCAGCACCGAATAGCCATGGCTGATACAAAGAAGTATGCATACCTTCTCCTAGAGGTTAAAGAATGACAAGTAATTTTATCTTTTTGAAAAGTTATGGCCAAATATTATATTGTCCATGGCTAAGACTAGCGACAGCTACGCTTCTTAAAAACATATATTTAACATTAGTCCATTTCCAGAGTCGAATTTTGCAACAACGTACACTCAGTTCCTTTGCTAACTATCCGGATGTGAACCTGCAATGTGAACTGAACCTATCTTAATGCATATACTGTATTTTTATTTGTTTAAACAGAACCATAGCAAAATTCACCAACTTCATATTCCATGGAATGTATTTCTGAGCTTTTTAATCATTTACGAAGACTACTGAAAATCGGGTAAAGATCTTTAGGAAGATCTGCACAACAGGCAATGACACACTTTCACCAAATGAATACTAATTAGAAACAAGCTGGCAAACAACGAGGACTCTGACTCTTTTTTTTTCAAAATATTGTTTTATTTTATAAAAGAAATATTATATATGAGGGCACTGATTATTCACGGCATCAAATGGTCTCGAAATATTGTCATAAGCAGTTGCCATAATGTCACCTTTTATAATTCGTATCTGAAATTAAATTACTGACAACTAAATTTCCTGTCAATAAATTTCTTTATGCAAAAATGGCCACCGGTTACACTTTGAGGCACTTCTAATTACCTATTTTATTTCAGTTTAAAACATATTGTTGGTAGTAAAAAGATTCAGAATTCCTAAAGTTTCCTTCCACTTTAATGCCCATGTAACCAAATTTCACTGAAATATCGAATCGTGCTAGAGTGATTTCAGAAAACCCGAAATAGATGACTACCGTCACGAATATAGAACACTGCTTGCATTGCTCTGAGAAGTACGTACTGTAGTAAGTGCAGTTGCTGTAGTTGGTGGTGTTAATGTAGTTAAGGTAGTCAGTATAGTTGGTGTAGTTGGGGTAGTCAGTATAGTTGGTGTAGTTAGTGTAGTTGGGGTAGTCAGTGTAGTTGGTGTAGTTATTGTAGTCGGGGTAGTCGTTGTAATTGGTGTAGTTGCTGCAGTTGTTGGTGTTAGTGTAGTTGCTGTAGTTGGTGTAGTTAGTGTCGTTAAGGTAGTCAGTATAGTTGGTGTAGTTGGTGTAGTTGGTGTAGTTGGTGTAGTTGGTGTAGTTAGTGTAGTTGGGGTAGTCAGTGTAGTTGGTGTAGTTGCTGTAGTTGGTGGTGTTAGTGTAGTTAAGGTAGTCAGTGTAGTTGGTGTAGTTATTGTAGTTGGGGTAGTCAGTGTAGTTGGTGTAGTTGATGTAGTTAGTGTAGTTGGGGTAGTCAGTGTAGTTGGTGTAGTTGATGTAGTTAGTGTAGTTGGGGTAGTCAGTGTAGTTGGTGGTGTTAGTGTAGTTAAGGTAGTCAGTGTAGTTGGTGTAGTTATTGTAGTTGGGGTAGTCAGTGTAGTTGGTGTAGTTGATGTAGTTAGTGTAGTTGGGGTAGTCAGTGTAGTTGGTGTAGTTGATGTAGTTAGTGTAGTTGGGGTAGTCAGTGTAGTTGGTGGTGTTAGTGTAGTTAAGGTAGTCAGTGTAGTTGGTGTAGTTATTGTAGTTGGGGTAGTCAGTGTAGTTGGTGTAGTTGATGTAGTTAGTGTAGTTGGGGTAGTCAGTGTAGTTGGTGTAGTTGATGTAGTTAGTGTAGTTGGGGTAGTCAGTGTAGTTGGTGGTGTTAGTGTAGTTAAGGTAGTCAGTGTAGTTGGTGTAGTTATTGTAGTTGGGGTAGTCAGTGTAGTTGGTGTAGTTGATGTAGTTAGTGTAGTTGGGGTAGTCAGTGTAGTTGGTGTAGTTAGTGTAGTTGGGGTAGTCAGTGTAGTTGGTGTAGTTGGTGGTGTTAGTGTAGTTAAGGTAGTCAGTGTAAGTGGTGTTGTCATTGCAGTTGGTGTAGTTATTGTAGTTGGGGTAGTCAGTGTAGTTAATGTAGTAACTTTAGTTGGTGTAGTTAGTGTAGTCAGTGTAGTCAGTGTAGTTGGTGTAGTTGGTGTAGTTGCTGTGGTTGCTGTAATTGGTGCAGTTGGGGTAGTTGGTGTAGTCAGAGTGTAGTTGGTGTAGTTGGGGTAGTTAGGGTAGTTGGTGCAGTCAGAGTGTAGTTGGTGTAGTTGCTAAGAATCGAAACGAATGGTGGTTTATAAATTTACATTTCCTAAGCTCCCGCATAAAGATTACCTTTATTTTTTACGTTTTAATTACTTGACTATTGCTGTCGGATAACAAAAACAGGTTTCATATTGTTGATTTGTATCATCTTTTAAGTTCTTTGATAAGAACGTTAATTTTATGTGTCTATTGACTATCGATAAAACGCTAAATCTCTCTTGATTCAGAAGTTCGGGCTTCAAATTTTAAACAGACATTTGACAGTTAACATGTGCATAGGCTTGGTTACATGACTTAGGAACGATAACATAAACCGTATAGACGGCATAAAATAACGATAGGTATACGATCTTCGTTATTGTCAAAATAGTAAGAATATTTATTTTGACCCTTTATCTCTCAACCCTGGAATATTGTGATGAATTTAACACATTAAAGTGGCTTCTTTTGACGTGGACAATGCATGCGCAGTAGGACAGTGTCGTACTGCATCACCGCATAGAACTGCATGTCATCCCATTCTCCCAGTACAGAAGTTCCGGCAAAAAAGTAGCAGTGGTGTCAGTATTCCGTTGATTACCGAGGATACCTCAGTAACTCTTCACACGGTTGAAACGGAATAGATTGCAATTCTCTTAATTACAAGCTAAAGCATAAGCTACAGAATTATATCTAGAATTCATCCGAATTGTTTAAACGCAGAGAAAATGTTTATTCAGATGATAAACCGAAGAGCTTTTCTTTCTAGTTATATTGGTCTCAGAACAGCAACGATCGCCCCTGGAGTTCTTATTGACTTGCAATTGCCCTGAAGTTGTGACAGGTTATATTGGATTGTTTAGTAGATAATAAAACTGATAAGAATATTAAATGTATTCCTGCATTTTCTGTTTCTCTTACTAGTTTCATGCAGTTTTTTTTGCTGATTTGATTTAATTCTTGGCAGACAGACAAGTCGGATATAATACCTTTACGTCGCATAAATCATCCATGAGCAATTAAAATTGTTCATGCATGCATGCTCGGGAACATGTAAAACACTATGTTTCAGATAATCCACGGCCTATATATATAAAAAACTCAAACATTCACCTAGTAGCGTGTCTAATGGAAAGCCATGTATCTTCTGCACTTCATCTCTCTAAGATCCGGCGTTTGCTAATAGCCTGAGCTAGCATATGCATTTTATCAGGGGCAAACCAAACCGTGAAAATTTATGCTCGATTCTCATCGCGGACAAATAATGATTAATTTAAAGCTTTTATCACACATACATCTCAATTATCCTAACATGGCAGGTCATTTTAATCTCTTAAAATAAATCACCCAATTATATTGCCTGCCGGCAGTGTCCTTAAAATGGCCAATGGTATTCCTAATTTGTTCTTGTTAAAATGATGTTTACGCCCACTTTTACATTATAGTCGTCATTTCATATCAGTGCGCTATTAGGTCAAAGACTTTCAGTGTTGGAAGCTACCAAAGCTTTTAAAAATCTATTTTTTTAGGTTTGAACTGTTGTCAGTATTCTCAAGTTTCGACCCATTGCAAGAGACAGCTTAACGGGTCCAAAGGTGGAAAAATCAAACATTCTTATTTCATTTTGCAAATTGTTGACTAAGCGGGACAAAGACAAACAAAATGAACCGATTTAGTAATTAAGTTGGAGATTCTTTGAAGCCAACATTACTATTTCCACACTCAGTAAAACACAAATCCATGGACAATTAACCCACTGGTAATGGTCAACAGTTAAAAACCGTTTCAGTTATCTCTCACGATCTGAGAGGCATATTGAGAGACAGGCATTGCATGTTTGTCTTGTTTTTAATGAATTTTGATTCACGTTTGACACTTAAACGAAAGCGTGGATACATACCCGTAGGGTTTATGGGGCGAGAAAAAAAAAACGACTTCCGGCTTTCCATACAACGAATTCGTTCTGACCGGGGGGTTCAAAATTATCTCTGAGATGTCAAAATTGATTGACGGCTCCACCCACATTGTAAATTGGGATACGGCTCGATGTCAGCTACAGATATAATTCGTCAATGCGATGCAATATTCATTAGATATTTTTTCATAAGCTTTTACCTTAAGATTAAGCTAATAAAGGCTAATAGGGCCGCGCTTCATTGGCGATGCGACCACGATTTCACAAACACTTATCAATGAAAAGCCTTAGGGACGGACCATTAGATTTTTGAGGGGGGGGGGGGGGGGGGGGGGGGGTTGGGCAATTTTTTGGTGCAGGATATTTTTTTCTACGCTCGAGACTGTGCAGGATTTTTCTTTTTGGCATGACTTGCTTGCACGATATTTTTTTTGCGAGTCTATATGTTTTAATGCCTGACACATATACGTGTTAGGAATACTAGAAAGGCCGTACTGGAGACAGGAATACTATAGCAAGTCAAATCTGATGTAACAGCAGCTTGATAGCATGAAGCCTGGCCGCGGTGTTGTAACTGCCCCTACAATGTTCTTTACACCCGCCTCCTGTTGATGTCGCTTCCACAGCCCATCGTAGCACACCCAACCATCTTACAACTAGAATTACGTGTCTCGCAGAACCTCGCGAAGCTCGGGGTAGGATGCACTGCAAAATTTCAGCAATGTGGGAGGGAGAGATGGAATTTCTGATTTGACTGGAGAGGTTGAGTTGCATGCCGGCAATGGCCCGAAATTTAAAGTTGAGACATTTTCGTTCCTAGTCGCTTCCATTTAACTTGTACTTAGTACTCTGTCTTCCTAAAATAAAATAAATAGGAGCTGGTACTGGTCAGGTTTTGAGCTGTGGGTCGCTGTAACTGCTATGGGACTGGGTATCAAAAGATCCTCAGGCCCTTCCCTCCCCCCCCCTCTCCCCCAAACCTATCTTCATTAATTTTTGTCAGAAGGAAAATTGGTCCGAAAGTAGATTTATAGTACTGTTGTGGACATGGGTTGTGGACATGGGTCGAGGACAATATGCAGTGCATGTGTTCTGTTTATTTTGATTGGGTGAGAGTTTGTTTATCAGGAATACAGCTAACTCCCGCTAAATCACCCAATTATATTGCCTGCCGGCAGTGTCCTTAAAATGGCCAATGGTATTCCTAATTTGTTCTTGTTAAAATGATGTTTACGCCCACTTTTACATTATAGTCGTCATTTCATATCAGTGCGCTATTAGGTCAAAGACTTTCAGTGTTGGAAACTATCAAAGCTTTTAAAAATCTATTTTTTAGGTTTGAACAGTTGTCAGTATTCTCAAGTTTCGACCCACTGCAAGAGACAGCTTAACGGGTCCAAAGGTGGAAAATCAAACATTCTTATTTCATTTTGCAAATAGTTGACTAAGCGGAACAAAGACAAACAAAATGAACCGATTTAGTAATTAAGTTGGAGATTCTTTGAAGCCAACATTACTATTTCCGCACTCAGTAAAACACAAATCCATGGACAATTAACCCACTGGTAATGGTCAGTTATCTCTCACGATCTGAGAGGCATATTGGGAGACAGACATTGCATGTTTGCCTTGTTTTTAATGAATTTTGATTCACGTTTGGCACTTAAACGAAAGCGTCGAAAGCGTGGATACATACCCGTAGGGTTTATGGGGCGAGAAAGAAAAAACGACTTCCGGCTTTCCATACAACGAATTCGTTCTGACCGGGGGGTTCAAAATTATCTCTGAGATGTCAAAATTGATTGACGGCTCTACCCACATTGTAAATTGGGATACGGCTCGATGTCAGCTACAAATATAATTCGCCAATGCGATGCAATATTCATTAAAGATTTTTTCAAAAGCTTTTACTAAGGGACGGACCATTAGAAAAGTGATGGGGGGGGGGGGGGGGGGGGGGGCGGGGAGGGGGGGGGGGGGGGGTTGGGGTTTGGGGAAAAAAACAAAAAAAAATTCGTGTAAGGGAAAATGCCAGGAAAAAAAATTCGTGCAAAGTTCAAGGCAAAGAAAAAAAATTCATGCAGAAGGAGAAGTCCTATTGTGGTTGTTATTTAATATATAAAAGCTGCCAAAGTGCCTATTGAAAATAGCGCTCTTGGCGTTTCAAAAATTCAAAACATTCTTGGGGCCTTTCTATACTATTATTCATAAATAAAGACATTTGATAGTGTTCATTGAAGTGTTTACCTCACACTGCATGAAATGACAACTATAAGATGATATAATGAATTCATATTTCAATTCAATTATAGTCCATCCATAGTATTTTAGGTATTCTTATAATTGTAGTATAAACATTTTTAATTATTTTTAAAAATATTTTGTGAAAGTTGGCATATTAAATTCAGCTGGCTCTGGGGCTGTAAGTTTTAACTTCAATAAACTATCTATCTATAATAAATATGATAAATACATGTAATTATCCATAAACAGTTTCAATATTAAATAACTTTTTAACATATTAATATTTGTTTAATTTAAAAAATTATTTGTGTCCACAATAAAATTGGTCCCCTTGATGAAAAGGAGAAGTATGGCATCATTATGATGGGCTGTGGGAGAGGAATTCCAGAGGACAGGGACTGAAAAAGTGCACGGGGAAGCCATCCACTCCAAATGGCGTCCTCCTCTCTCACTGTGTATACATTTACGAAAAGCTTTTGCATTAAAAGGTGGACTGTATCCTTTGGTCTGTTGTAAGTTTAGTAAAATGTATAAAGCACAAAAGCATAGATAATGAATCAAGATCTCGCTGTTCAAATGAAACTCGTGAGTAAAATGAAGGGGGGAAGTATCCAGTAAAAGAGTGCACATAGTATTAAATAAGATGAAGAAGAATTTCACCATTAAATTCACTTTCAAATTTAAAGTACATGCTAAATACATTGTGATATAAAAAATAGAATTTCAAGTGTTGCCTACTGGATATTTTAATATAACAGCTTCTTGATGCCAACATTTGTAAAACATTTGATATGAATTGCTGTTAAAAAGTGTATAATGAAAAGAAAACAATCAGTAAATAACAAACAGTACATAACATTTTGAAGTTAACTATTCCTAATATATATTTTTCAAATATACGTAATGGTCAAAAATGGTTTTTAAGTATTACACCTTTTTTTAATTAGTAAATGACAAACAAAGCAATATTTGTCTGAAAAACAAAAATTCGTGCAGAGGGTTTCACCTGCAAAAAAAAAAATCCTGCACAAGCAATGGGCGAAAAAAAAAAATTCGTGCAAGCTGAAAATCCCCCACCCCCCCCCCCCCCCCCCCATCACTTTTCTAATGGTCCGTCCCAAAAGGCTAATAGGGCCGCGCTTAATTGGCGATGCGACCACGATTTCACAAACGCTTATCAATGAAAAGCCTTACTTATACTTATATCTCTCCGTGCCATAAGGCACATAAGGCTTAACTGTTTCCACTTCGATTTGCTGCTACAGCTCTAATAGTCGCCCATGACTGCCGCCATGGGCAGTCATGGGCGACTGAACCATTCTCAACCATTCTCGACCATGTTGTTTTTGGTCGTCCTATGTTACTCTTTCCCTTAGGCCTCCACTCCAATGTTGTAACACAGTGCTCCTCATTATATGACTAATCCAGTTCCATCTTCGTCTTCTGATCTCGTCGCTTGCTCCGTTTACGCCTATGATCTCTTGGATTTGTTAGTGAGCGGAGATGATTTGGAGCCACCTTATTCGGAGTATGCGCTTCATGCATTTGGATTGGAAAGCATCCAGTTTCTTTGCTTCTGACGTTTTCGTAAGTTTCAAAGCCTCGCAACCATACATCAAGACTGGTCTCATAATTATTTTGAACAATTCAATTTTCGTTTTCAAGCCAATCTCTCTAGTGTCCCAAATCCTTCGCAGCCTGTAGAAAGCCTGTCTGGCTTTACTTATCCTCTCCTGTATGTCATTAGTTGCTCCTCCTTCATTTGTCGAACAGCGCACCAACATACACACTCTTCCACCTCATCCACCTGATCATCGATTACTTCTATCCTATGATCGTTTCTGGCATTCCTCCGTATGACTTTTGACTTTTTTGCTTTGATCTTTAGGCCGACTCTTAATTGCAGCTTCGTCGACCAGCCTGCTGGTCTTGTATCTTACATCGACGTATCTGGACGACAACAAGGCGATGTCGTCTGCAAAGTCTACGGGTCTTTCAAGACCGATGTGAACTTCCATCGTATGCCAGTTCTCCCACCCTCTGTTGTCCTGTTCATGTCGATTGCGAGTAGAAATATAAAAGCAGATATGACATAGTCACTCTTGCTTTACTGCTGACTGGACTTGGAACCATTCTGTTGTTTCACCTTCTTCTAAGACTGCTCATTCGAAGTTGTTGTACATTGCCCTTACCAATGTGATAAGCGCTCTTCTGGGATTCAGTACATTGACATGATGTTCCATAAACTTTCTCTATGTACAGAATCGAACGCTTTCTCAAAGTCACTGTAATGGGTGTACAGAGTTGCATTCCACTTGGACTACATGCATATATTCCAGTTCAGTTAAATTATTCAACCTCCTCCCCAGGGCCTTCCCTACTTTCTTTATGGGGCGTGGCGGAAGCCGATTGATCGACTTGTTAAAAACGATGACAGTGGGGATTCTGATGAAATTGCAGTGGATGATTTTCCACCTTTCATGGAGAGAAAACAAATACTAGAGACATATATTTTCTAGATTTTTAACACCAAATTTAATCGACCAACTGGTCACCAAATTACTGGTCATTTCACCTACAGTAAATTCCTTTGAGTTATGGAACACCAAAAATTTGTTTTATCTACAATTATTTTTTTAAAGGCATTTCAAGAAGTTAAAATGTGTTTTAAAGCGTCTGATCATCATAACGGACCAAAATTTGGTCTGCATGGTGGTCAAAGAGTTGATGAAACTGTTCTTAGACCACGCGACAGGCGCCAAGGTGAACTATACTTCTGTAACTTCCTGCTGCGAATCCAAGAAAAAATTGAAATAATTAAAGAAACTGCAATTGCAAAGAAATGCTTGCCTGCTTTTCGCCGAAAGTGGATAGCTCTTTTATAATTAGTATTAGTAAATTTGTAAATGTAATCGTACGTCTGCGTAGTTCGTGTAGTATCATATTGTAATGTAGTGATGTAAATAATGTATTGTTTAAAATAAAGTTGTTTATTTTATAAAAAAAAATCTATATAATTTAAAACTGTGTACTAAATAGGTGTGCAATAGTAATACAGGAAATTTCACGAAAAAAAAGTTAACCTCCATTCCACTCGTTTATAAAGGCCGGCACACACCAGGGGACATGTTGCGGGGACATGAAGCGGGGACAAGCACCTTCGTGTGCACAGCATACTGGCGCTTGTTGCAGGGACAGTACGCAAGCTGGTGCACACAAAGCGGATTGAGGTATAAAAATCACAGAAATCACTAAGGGCGCCTGGGAACTAGTATACGAGCAAAGAAAGATGGCGGACTCTATGGTTAGGAAAAAGAAGCTTCTACTACTGTCAATGATATTACTAGATGAAGAAATGTGTAATTATGCTGACCGAAAACGATGGATACGCAAATGGCTGAAAAGAAGAGAAGTAAAAGGAGCCTACTACGCGTTTTTTGTAGCGGGGACAGTTTGCAAGAGCAGTGCACACGATGCGACATAGAAATGGGGGTCATTTTGTCCCCGCTTCATGGCGCAAGAATTCAAACCAGCTGAATTTCGTGTAACATGTTGCGGGGACAAAATTGCGTCCCCGCAACAGAACTTTTTCGCAAAAACAGGGATGTCACACGAGGAAAACTGTCGCTGCAACATGTCCCCGCTTCATGTTCCCGCAACGTGTCCCCTAGTGTGTGCCGGCCTTAAAGCAACAAAGGCTGCAACAAGTAGGAAAGTTTCCAGTATGAATCAAACTGACTTCTCGTAAATGAAGGCAGATAACATAATTTTGCTATACTACTACAATTGATGTAAAGATAAAACTTTCGTGAGTATTGGACACTTTACCTACCATAAATTTACAGCTCTTTCCTATTCATGATTTCTAATCGAACGTTCTAAGAGCCATCTCGTGAATACCAAGAAACAAGGTAAGGTTAAGTCCACAGATCGGTTTTAATATTCCATACTGAGTTTGGAATTGAAAAACAGATTTAAAACGACCATACATCTTAGCGTGACATAAATATGCGTGGTGTGAAACGAGACTGTCTAGACAGCTAGATGACGTAATTACACTGGGAAAAAAGTTTACTACAGCAATCGTCTTATTACACGTAATACACTGGGAAATTAAAAAAGTTTACAGATGATGGAATGGGTGAAAATTTTCATATTTGTCCCCGTATACTAAATGTTGTTCAATGCTTCGCGTATTCACGAGATAAAAATGAAAGAAGACGCACACACACACATGGCAAGATTCTCATTTTGGGCATTCCATTTTTTATTGTTTAATGACAGAGACTAATATCAATGGAGTTACTCAAAAGTGCTCTCGCTGCCAAAAGGGACGTTTCTCAGGCTCTGAGTTGATTATTTGTCCCTTTTGTTTCTTCTGCTAAACGCCCGAGAAGTTGGGGTCATCGCTCGACAAGTCGTCATGTTGAGGGCTGCAGATCTGTGTGGCTCTGGCACAGTACTCTCTCTTATTGATTGTAGCCTGCGAACACACGAAATTGAAAGACACATTATGATATGTGTGATGATTAACAGAAAGACATTTACCACACTGTCAAATCATTAAAAATTACAAATATATGCCCTGGGCTTGTGTTCGTTCAATGAACGTTTTTGTGGGCTTATTTTAGGGGGAGCTTATTATTAAAAGAAAGGGTTCGGCTTTTAATTGAAGAGCACAGTTAAAATTTCTGAACCGATATTAAAAAAAAAAACAAGTTTTATTGCAACAAACAACGGTAATTGTACTGCAGTCATCTCTCAAAAAACCTAAAGATACAAATAAGTTCAACAACTTACTTATATTGTCGGAAGGCTTATTGAGTCTGTGATTCGGTGGGCACATTTTTGGAAGAGCGTATATCCGACATTTTCAATTTCGGTGGAACAACACAACGGCAAAGAATAAGCCGCGTTACCAACACACCTTCACACGAAGGAAATTTAAAGTGCCCATAACGATTTTTTTTTTGTTTTCTTATCTAAATCTACACGTCACGTAATGAACATCTGCGAAAAAAATTTTTGATTTCAGCAAAACGTGAATTTTTTATGATATTTCAAATCTTCCAAATCCTATTTTTTTGCGGTTAAGAAGGCCAACGGGCTCACATGTTCCTTAATGTACGTCACAGTTCCTTTGTTTGAAGTCACAGGTTCCTTTGTATGAAGTTATGTGTTCCTTAATCTACGTCACGGATCCTTTGTTAACCGAGAGAGACCGAGAGGAGACTAATGCGAATGGTGGACCAAAATGACGGCAAATTTCGAAGACTTTAAAAATCATAAAAAATTCACGTTTTGCTGAAATCAAAATAATTTTTCGCGGATGTTCATTACGTGACGTGTAGATTTAGATAAGAAAATAAAAAAAATCGTTATGGGCACTTTAATGGATCCTTATTTCGTTTAAATAAAACTGAAATATATTCGTTTGGTGTGACCTTATGTAAGTTGGACTGTGAGCCTTATTGAAAGAAAGTGAGTATATGGAATTAGTCGTCTATTATGCTAAATATGGATAAAAGGTTTAGTTGGGCTGTTTGAAATAAAGGGCTGGCTTTAAAGTGCAGTTAAAATAGAACATACATCGAAAGAAAAAAAATAAAAATAGACCTATCCAAATTCAAAAGCACTATAAAAAAAGAAAGAAGGCTTCAGCTTATACACTTAAAACAACGTAAACTTTTCATTTACCTTAAAATGCCTTTTAGCACCGAAGCGATTCCGGCTATATACAGGTGGCTGTGACTCGGCGGCTATGACAAGTACCGTCAGGAGCACAACACAGATCAGCTTCTTGTTCATTTTCTTTGCTACCTGCGTGGTTTTAAACTCAAATGATTGTTTTTGACACACAAATTTGGGAAATGCTCATGTAAAAGGCTTGAACATAAAAAGACAGTATCATTGCTTACAAATTCCAGCTATTAAGCAAATGTTCCTCTTTTTCTTCTTTGAGCGCGATGTACGATTTTTTGTCTGAACTTCTGTAATATCTTTTATAAGCTCTCTATATAAATAGGTTTTCCTGGAGTGTCAAAAACTATATACTCAGTCAAACACTTACCGATTCCCTCTTGTTTTTAGGAACAAAGGTATTTTATACTTCTAAAGACTTCTTCAGACGTTTTTTTGTTTTTATTGGACCAAAACACTTTATTTATATAGGTTCTGAAAAGGCATATAATCAGACTAGGGCCAATCAATTTGGAGCTCCATGCCGAAAGTGCCGCCAACAAAATTATCCCGCAAATTCCAGGCACGGAAATTATTGGAAGAAAAATGGTATTTCTGGACCAATCAGTCATTCCTTTTTTTTCCTTTTTTTCTTATGACGACAAGAGAACGTATTTACTTACCCTTAATACTCTCTTGGGGGATATGAAAGCGACATGGTTCTATTTATTTGGCCTAAATAGTTTCAACTTCAGTGACTTCTTTGAACTAACTAAAAATAACCGCACTCGCGCTAACCATTATTTTAAATTATTCAAGAAAAGCGCAAAGTTTAATTCATACAAATATTCATTTTTTGTCCGCATTGTTCACGAGTGGAATAACCTACTCCAGCAGGTGGTGGAGCGGGAACTTTTAGTCTTTTTTGAAGCAAGATTGGAATCCTTTCTTAAAATGTAAATATGTAAATAGCGATATCGTAGTTTTTATTGTCATTATGACCTTTTTTAATGCACACATATATACATTGTTCTTTTCTATTTTTATTTTAGGGAAGTTCAACGTCATAGGGTTGACCTCGTGTTTCCTTTTCTTGATGTTTTTGGTTTTTCTTTTCCAACATTTTGAATAAACTACTATGTCATGTTTTATTGTATTTAACAGCAAGTACGAAAACCTATGTACTTGTATGTGCATTTATAATGAATTTCTTGTTGCTGCTGGATGCAGTTGTAAGCTGAGGTCAGATAATAAGATATTTATTGTGTTGCGTTGCTTTTTAGTTACTTCGATGCTTTACACTGTAAAAATAACAATTGGTATGCTGAACGTTTAGGCGTCTTTCGTAATTGAACGAGCAATTAATATCGGTGCAGTACCTTGACAAAACTATACAGTGTGTTCAGTAAAATTGGTTTGTGGTAGTTCAAAGAAAATGGGAAATTTGATAAGTGATTAGAAGTTCAACTAGCGTGGATTTAACTTCCTGTTGAAATTGTAAATAATGTAAGTTGACAGCTGAAGAAAATTTTGAAATCATTTTTACTAGTTTACTAAATAAGCTGACGTTATTACCAAGTCTGTGTATTAAATACTTCCTGCGGTGAACCAATTAACTTAATGAAAATGTCGATTTAATCATTCATTGTTTTGCCAGCTGGAAAACAGGAACGATGATGGGCTGACACAACTTGCTTTGCAGGAGTGTAGTCTTTAGTTGAGTTCATTCTATGAGATTAAAAAAAACTTGAACATTTCTTTTTTTTAACAATTTTAGCGAATGAATCATATATGAACTGTGGATAGAGAAGGTAAAGTGAATAAACGACCCTGTTTTTCGTTGCATATGTAATTCAAGCAATTGCAAAGAAGCCTGACAAAAAAGGGCTTTAACGGGATTTAAACATTAAAATCGATTGTTTTAACATTGAACCATGCTCTAGCGTCCTAATCAATTCACAAATCAGAGATTTTCTTATTTTCATCCTTGACCTCGCAGTTGTCAGTAAAACATGATGTATACATAGCGAATCTGAAACAAAAGCCTTTTAAAATCAGTTTTATTACCTTACATTATAAAAATCGATCTAACGGCGCCAGTGATGTAATATGACCGTCACTTTATTTTTACCGCACAAAACTATTTTAGCGAAGTTGTGTTTCTCACCGGCGTAATTAGCTAGCTAATTTGTTTGCAGTTGCCAAATAAGAAGTAACCTCGAGCTCAGGGAAATTGAAAAATCATTACATTCTAAAGCAGACAGGAAGAAAAACTTCAAAACATTCGACCGCTCTCTCAAGGAAGTTTGCGCAAAAATCGTCTAGCGGATAGATAATTTTAATACTTTTGGCACAGTTAGATAATGCGATGCCCATATGAGAAATGCAAAGTTTTTGGGGTTTACCGACTACTCTTAGAAAACATTGTTCTTTTCACAGTGTTTGTTGCCAAAAACAAGCTGTACGTGACCATATGTAATCGTAGAAAAAATATTAATAATAAATATTATATAATAAAATAACTTCATTAACCTTTAGTAACTTTAAATTTCAATCAGTTTTGCTTTTCAAATGAAAGTTTAATAAGGACAAAATCAGGGTAACAAAGGAAATTTCAATTGCTTTTCAGCACTAATCACATCACTAAAAGTGAAAAATTTCACCTGTAACTTGTTTCTTCGCGATTCATACAACTTGAATTAAAACGTTCTGCGAAGGACGATCAATGTAACATTGCAACACAGCATACAATGGAGAAATTCAGTTCAAAACATGCATTGCTACCGTGTTTTCAAGGGTTAACCCTATTCGGCCTGGGGGGGGGGGGGGGGGGGGGCACAAAGTGCCCGCGCTAACTTTCAACATTCATAACTTCTTTAATATGTATTCAAACGCCATCAAACTTTGTGACTTTTCCTAAAATTTATCTGGCAACAATTTCATATGACAGTTTTTTGATCACGTGACATGACGTTTCAATGGCAACAGGATTTTGACAGCCATGTTTTTTGGATATTTGCATATTTATACCTTTGAATGAAGAAAAACAATGTTTATTGGTATAACTTTTGTATTTTTACGTCATTTAACGTTTATTTATTGGTTTTGATTAATTTTGCGTCAATTTGGACGGTTTTTAAGAGGTTTTAAAAAATTCAGAAATCCAAGATGGCGGATCCAAGATGGCGGCCGTATAACTAATTACCTAATAACTACGTCATATAACGTCATCAATCCATTGTGCGGACAGCTAAGGAGACAGTTTTGGACGTACTATGTACCCTCTAGGTTTCATTGTCATAGCCTTAATGGGGGTGCCCTCCTCCCCAGGCTCAGGAACTCAAAAAAAGCCCCGGCCGAATAGGGTTAAGTCTTCAGTTCTACCCTTTCGCAGATGTGTTATCTGCTCTTTCAAATAAAGTATGTTTTGCGACTGTCTCTTTAAAATAGTAGGCCAAACTGACATTAAATGCGCATTAAAAATATACAGTAAAATATTACCAAAATAAACAAAACGTGCCAGTTTCATGCAATTCAACAGTCTTCTTACGAGAACGCCATCACATGGTATTCATTTTTTTTTTACTTTCTTCATCTTACACAAAGCCTGCGATGCTCTACAAGATAAGGTAAATATCATTGGCTATGTTTGACGCCATACAAAATGGCAGACAATATGGCCATCATCTTGAATTTTACTCAAAATTCAAATTTATCAAAAAGTCGGAAAATTGAAGATATATAATATTTTGCTAAGAGTTGTTAAATAAGGTGCGGGCTCAACTGGGTTTTTATGGCGACACAATATCCCTACTTTGAACGGCTGATACTTCATTGTCTGAGCTCGGTCAGGTAAGCTGCTTCACATTAAAATACACTAGAGATGAAATGAACTTTCCAAAAAAGTAGATTTGATTGACGTTGGTGTTACTAAAACAACGATCTGATGACGTCATGGTTTTTGCACATTAGTAATTAACTCAACATCTAGACCTAACTTTTAAAAAGGCCTGTATGCCTCTTGTAGTCTAGATGTAGGTCTTCAAGACTGCAAAGTTTGAAAAATTCTACGTGAGCGTTTTCGAATAAAATTGGGTTAAATATTTTCCAACAAAAATTCAAAGATTCTTATTACTTTCAGTTAATACTTTCTATTGATGCCAGTCCTTTCCTGACAAATTGAAACCATATTTTCACCATATATTATTCATGTGCCGTAAAACTAGATTCCTTGAAGTTTCCATCTTGTTGCTTCACTATATTTCAGTTGATGTGATCAAAAGCAATATCTAAATATGCTCATTTTACTCACAAAAGTAACACGTTTGTTATGGAAGCGTTTATTTAAAAACTAGTCGATGAAGTGTCTTTAAAATTTTTATCTTTAGTTTAACATGTAATGCACTATCTCTGTAACGTTTAAGTGCATTAAACCATTTTAAGGGCGCGAAATAGAATTAAAAGTATAGGGGACTTTTGCATTCGTCTACCAAAGTTTCATTGCCGTATTATTTGTCGACAGCTGGTTTATTTCAGGACTTTCTCTTTTGTCTACATTGTACATATTTGTGCGGTTTTGAACAACAAGTTTGCCATGCCTGCTTACTAAACGCCTCGCTGCTACCTAAGCTATCGTGAAAATTCTTTTCATTATACAGTGGCAATAGACCATATTCGCATTCGCGGTATTGAAATGGAACTAGCTTGCTCACGCGGGAAATATCATTAAAAATATTTGCATGTAAAAAGATTCAGCCTTGCATGAGCCTCAACTGCAAACTACTTCCAATTCAATACCGAGAATACGAATAATTTTTATTTATTTATTTATTTATTTATTTGCACTACAAAGAAACACTTATAAAACAATACCTACAAACACTAATATTACACTACTTACAATACAATATACTACATCAACAATATCAAGAATATGCTATTAATAGTTCACTACTTACAATCGTGTCACTAATCACGTAAAACTTAACATTATTTACAAGATAATACATACAATACACTAATACAGTGGCAACGGGCTTTCGTTATTTCTCTAAACCATTACCAAGACTAAAAATATACAAAAAGAAGAAGAAGAACTGTAAGATAGCTGCTTGATATATACTTAAAGAAAGTGTTCTATTTTATATTTATAAATGATTTTATTTATAAAGTCCGAAATCGATAATGAATCGTTCTGGAGTTTTCTTTTATAAATAAAGTAACACATAAAGAGGAGCCATCAGATGCACTGAATAGGCCAAATAAAACTTCTTCAGTCGTGAGTGTGAAGGAGGAATTGTTGGTTGAATTGAACCACCGCAACACCTTCAGAACAATAGACTTTGTGAAATGACAGTTCACGTATGATCTCTAAAATCCGTTTCTCCTCAGTATACACAATCTCCATCTTCCTTGATCTTGAATCTAAAAAGCTCCTTTTTAGTTATAAAGATCCTATGAATGAAATTAAATTGAATTCTCGCAGTTTAAGATGAACTAGCTTGCTCATGCGGGGGAATATCATTAAAAAATATTTTCATATGAAAAGATTGCTTCGCATTAGCCTCGACTGCAAACAGGTCCCAATTCAATATCGAGAATACGAATATGGTCTGATCTATTAACGTAAGGCTGCGGTCACGCATATGTAACGCGTTTAAGAGCAAATCCGTGCAAAAATCAAACATTGCACGGCAAAGTTAAAAAACTAAAATTCGCTCTTCTTTTGCATACAGGTAGCCTTTAGTAAGTATACAATTGCTGTGTAGTTTTTTTCTTGGAAAACTTATTTGTTTCTGGGAAAACGAAAACATTAGTTTTCAGTCCGGGGTTCGATTTGGCGACAACAAACAGGCTTAAAATAAGTCATGATTCACTCGACTCGCGTATCAAAACTACTGCGCTAGAAAAAGCTGTCATAGCTCCAATTTGTTGTACAACTTGTCACAGTCTAAATACCATCATTTCATAAAAATTAGTTTAATCTAAGTATTCAAATGAAGTCAAAAGCTTATGGCTCTCCCGTTCTCCGTAAAACGGTAGGCGAAAAACAGCGATCGGATTTTGAGCATGTGCCTTTGTTCAGAATTTCGTAATATTACGAATGTCAATACTAGAGTTGACGATCTTTCAAAATATGCAAAGTTTAGTTTGGGGAAATGAATTTGGGATTTTTAAGAATTTGTTGAAAATCGTGAACGAAAGACGTAAAATCACGCCATCTTGTGTGTGCGTGACCAACAACAAAAACAAAAACGTTTTTCCTTGAGAAATCTTGGCAACTCTGACGCCAAAAAAACAAAAAAACAATGAAAATATACAAACCTTAACTTGGATATGACATTCTTGAATATCCATAGTGTTTCGTTTTGACGTCTGTTCAATTTCATTCGTGAAGTTTATCATGAACAGTGAAGCCCGTAGCCACGATCAAAAACGCTTTTACAAACTTTTCGCTGAATTCTTCGTAGTTCACTTTGCACTTTCGTACTCTTTATACTGTTGATACAATTTTTTTACCAGATTTCTGGCGGAAACTGTAAAAGGGTTGACAATAAAGCGAACTAGTTCAAGCATGTGTTCCCAGTTTTCCATCCTTGCGTAACCGTGAACCGTTTTGAGACTATATGCAAATTACGTCTCAAATTTGCATATCAGGTTGAGCAAGCGTTCGTGACAGTCACGGTTGGTACATGGGTGGATAAAGTATTCATTGGGTCTTTTGCCATATGTTTCATGTATTTTTTTTAGAAAGGCTTAATGCTCGCGCTATGTACAGTGCGGTATGCTTCAAGGCTCTGAACACTGTGCGACTGCAGTACCTGAACTAGAGAAAGCAGAACTTTCCCAAACGTTTTCTGCCCCATCTCTCCCAATGGGGTGCATGGGCCCTGTATACGACACCAGAGGGTGTATTGGACTATCATCTGATATTGTACAAGCGACGTAGCATTCGCTTAAAGTGGAATGAAATTATGTATGTATAGATGGGAGGTACTGTTGTAATTGGAAGGTTTCAAATAAAACTGTTGTTGTTGTTTGTTGTTGTTGTAAAAACCCCTAAGAATTCAGAACGCGGAAGATTCTTTGTTCCATGGTTTCCTAATTTTCTTTCTAGGACCAGTAGTCCATAAGGGTGTTTTAGAGTTAAATGCCTAATAGCTCTCCTACAATATACACCAAAAAAAATATCACATCAGTTTATTTTATTTTCATTATATTGGCATTAAATAATTGATTAGTTGATCAATTATATTTCTTAATTCTGTGCATGAAACGTGCCTTGCATTGATTCTTTTCCGCTAGTTTTCAATGTGTTTTTAACTTCATTTTATTGTGTTTATTTTTTTTTTCGTCTGCAATTTTTCGCAGGAATTGATTTCTTATTGGCCCGACCTCCCCCTTAAAAAACAGAAAAAGGTAATACCAGAGCAAGGAATGAGCGGAAAGCGCGAGTCATGTTTGTATCGGCAAGGAGAAGATTAACCGAAATATTTCTTATTAAAAGCGGGACAATGAAGGAGGAATGTTCCTCTCACAACTAAAGCATTGTCAATTGTCACACTCTAGAAATGAAACTAGGGCTGGCCTGTCTTTGTTGTTGTTTTACCATAGCAGTCCAATCAGATACCAGAAGCGGAAGTAGACTTTATAAAACTCTATAAAATAAAAACAATGACAAGTAAATGGATCAAAATTTCTCAATCTTTGTACCTGCGTTCTCGTTTGAAAGATTATTTGTGTAGCTTAACATGTGAAATCCAGGCCGACAAGATCCACCCCAACCCAACCCCACCCATGTAATAAATATTGGTTTTCTGTCAATACTTTATTTTAAAACCCACGAGATCTCTTTCCTGTTTTGAACTGTATTAATTGAAGACTTCCGAACAACACTCATCAAACTTAAAAAAAAATATGGAATTTTGGCCACTGAGAATACCTTAATATCCACCCTGTGTACCAACCGTGACTGTCACGAACGCTTGCTCAGCCTGATATGCAAATTTCGGACGTAATTTGCATATGGTCTCAAATTGGTTCACGGTTATGCAAGGATGGAAAACTGGGAACACATGCTTGGCATGGCAAACTCTTATTGGTGGGTGGTATTCACCACTCCCCCTTGTACGTCCAAAAATTAACATGTCAACTCTCTCTCTCACACATCCGTGTGAATGTAAATTCTGTAGAGACGCCATTAGTGGAACCTCAGATCTTAAACTTTCAACCTTGACCAATTACTTGTCACAATCAAACACTTTCAAGCATTAGTAAGACAAATTACTTCTTTGTGTTTGGGATTGCCAAATTGTGCCCTGAGATTATAACGACTTTCTTCGTTTTTCTCGGAAACAAATAGATATTTCAAGGAAAAAACTACATGGTATTCATGTACTTACTATAGACTATCTATATGCAAAAGAGGAGCTAATTTGATTTTTTTCAGCTTCGCCGAAGATTTGCGATTTTGTTTGATTCTTGCACGGATCTGCTCTTAAATGTGGGTCTGTAATAATTGGCATGGCAAACTCTTATTGGTGGGTGGTATTCACCACTCCCCCTTGTACGTCCAAAAATTAACATGCCAACTCTCTCTCTCACACATCCGTGTGAATGTAAATTCTGTAAAGACGCCATTAGTGGAACCTCAGATCTTAAACTTTCAACCTTGACCAATTACTTGTCACAATCAAACACTTTCAAGCATTAGTAAGACAAATTACTTCTTTGTGTTAAGTGGTCATTAAATATGCCATCTGGCTCTAGCCTCCACAAAAATGCCTACTTATAACCTATATTAACATATTGACAGCTTTATACGATGTTAAATACCTCGATCTGAAACGTATTCAGCCTAAATGAGTTAAAAGAGACGCTCTTTTGAGTTTAAACTGATTGCGTCTGAATACAGGGGTTAGAGTTGGCAAAGAAAAGGACGCTTGATTTGTGTTATCGACATTCAAAAGCAAGTGTTCCGAATTCCTTGAAGTAAATATTACCATTTGTGCATTGAGTTAAATTAACACAAAACCATGGACAAGTCAGCAACTGGTAATGGACAAGTCAAAAACAATTCGAGATATCAGAGAGACATGGAAAAGTCATTTGCAGTTATCTATCACAATCTGAAACGGTTGGTAGTAAAAAGATTCAGAATTCCTAAAGTTTCCTTCCACTTTAATGCCCATGTAACCAAATTTCACTGAAATATCGAATCCTGCTAGAGTGATTTCAGGAACCCGAAATAGATTCATGACTACCGTCACGAATATAGAACACTGCTTGCATTGCTCTGAGAAGTACGTACTGTGGTAAGTGCAGTTGCTGTAGTTGGTGGTGTTAGTGTAGTTAAGGTAGTCAGTGTAGTTAGTGTAGTTGGGGTAGTCAGTATAGTTGGTGTAGTTCTTGTAGTTCTTGTAGTCGGGGTAGTCAGTGTAGTTGGTTTAGTTGCTGTTAAGTTGGTGGTGTTAGTGTAGTTGCTGTATTTGGTGGTGTTAGTGTAGTTGCTGTATTTGGTGGTGTCAGTGTAGTTGGTGTAGTTAGTGTAGTTGGTGTAGTTGGTGTAGTTAAGGTAGTCAGTGTAGTTGGTGTAGTCAGTGTAGTTGGTGTAGTTGGTGTAGTTAGTGTAGTTGGGGTAGTCAGTGTAGTTGGCGTAGTTAGTGTAGTTAAGGTAGTCAGTATAGTTGGTGTAGTTGATGTAGTTAGTGTAGTTGGGGTAGTCAGTGTAGTTGGTGTAGTTGATGTAGTTAGTGTAGTTGGGGTAGTCAGTGTAGTTGGTGTAGTTAGTGTAGTTAAGGTAGTCAGTGTAGTTGGTGTAGTTATTGTAGTTGGGGTAGTCAGTGTAGTTGGTGTAGTTATTGTAGTTGGGGTAGTTAGTGTAGTTGGTGGTGTTATTGTAGTTAAGGTAGTCAGTATAGTTGGTGTAGTTGTTGTAGTTGGTGTAGTTGGTGTAGTTGGGGTAGTCAGTGTAGTTGGTGTAGTTGCCGTAGTTGCTGTAGTTAGTGTAGTTGGGGTAGTCAGTGTAGTTGGTGTAGTTGGTGCAGGTGTTGGTGTTAGTGCAGTTGGGGTAGTCAGTGTAGTTGGTGTAGTTGCTGTAGTTGGTGTAGCTAGTGTAGTTGGGGTAGTCAGTGTAGCTGGTGTAGTTGGTGTAGTTGGTGGTGTTAGTGTAGTTGGGGTAGTCAGTGTATTTGGTGTAGTTGCTGTAGTTGGTGTAGTTAGTGTAGTTGGGGTAGTCAGTGTAGTTGGTGTAGTTGGTGTAGTTAGTGTAGTTAGTAATGTAGTTGGTGTAGCCAGTGTAGTTGGTGTAGTTATTGTAGTTAGTGTAGTCAGTGTAGTTGATGTAGTAACTGTAGTTAGTGTAGTCAGTGTAGTTGGTGTAATTGGTGTTGTTGCTGTGGTTGCTGTAGTTGGTGTATTTACTGTAGTTGGAGTAGTTGGTGTAGTTACTGTAGTTGGTGTAGTTACTGTAGTTGGTGTAGTTGCTGTAGTTGGTGTAGTTGGCTAAGAATCGAAACGAATGGTGGTTTATATATCTACATTTCCTAAGCTCTCGTGTAAAGATTACTTTATTTTTTACGTTTTAATTACTTGACTATCGCTGTCGGATAACAAAAAAGGTTTCATATTGTTGATTTGTATCAATTAAGTTCTTTGATAAGAACGTTAATTTTATGTGTCTATTGACTATTGATAAAACGCCGAATCTCTCTTGATTCAGAAGTTCGGGCTTCAAATTTTAAACAGACATTTGACAGTTAGCATGTGCATAGGCTTGGTTACATGACTTAGGAACGATAACATAAACCGTATAGACGGCATAAAATAACGATAGGTATACGATCTTCGTTATTGTCAAAATAGTAAGAATATTTATTTTGACCCTTTATCTCTCAACCCTGGAATATTGTGATGAATTTAACACATTAAAGTGGCTTCTTTTGACGTGGACAATGCATGCGCAGTAGGACAGTGTCGTACTGCATCACCGCATAGAACTGCATGTCATCCCATTCTCCCAGTACAGAAGTTCCGGCAAAAAAGTAGCAGTGGTGTCAGTATTCCGTTGATTACCGAGGATACCTCAGTAACTCTTCACACGGTTGAAACGGAATAGATTGCAATTCTCTTAATTACAAGCTAAAGCATAAGCTACAGAATTATATCTAGAATTCATCCGAATTGTTTAAACGCAGAGAAAATGTTTATTCAGATGATAAACCGAAGAGCTTTTCTTTCTAGTTATATTGGTCTCAGAACAGCAACGATCGCCCCTGGAGTTCTTATTGACTTGCAATTGCCCTGAAGTTGTGACAGGTTATATTGGATTGTTTAGTAGATAATAAAACTGATAAGAATATTAAATGTATTCCTGCATTTTCTGTTCTCTTACTAGTTTCATGCAGTTTTTTTTGCTGATTTGATTTAATTCTTGGCAGACAGACAAGTCGGATATAATACCTTTACGTCGCATAAATCATCCATGAGCAATTAAAATTGTTCATGCATGCATGCTCGGGAACATGTAAAACACTATGTTTCAGATAATCCACGGCCTATATATATAAAAAACTCAAACATTCACCTAGTAGCGTGTCTAATGGAAAGCCATGTATCTTCTGCACGTCATCTCTCTAAGATCCGGCGTTTGCTAATAGCCTGAGCTAGCATATGCATTTTATCAGGGGCAAACCAAACCGTGAAAATTTATGCTCGATTCTCATCGCAGACAAATAATGATTAATTTAAAGCTTTTATCACACATACATCTCAATTATCCTAACATGGCAGGTCATTTTAATCTCTTAAAATAAATCACCCAATTATATTGCCTGCCGGCAGTGTCCTTAAAATGGCCAATGGTATTCCTAATTTGTTCTTGTTAAAATGATGTTTACGCCCACTTTTACATTATAGTCGTCATTTCATATCAGTGCGCTATTAGGTCAAAGACTTTCAGTGTTGGAAGCTACCAAAGCTTTTAAAAATCTATTTTTTTAGGTTTGAACTGTTGTCAGTATTCTCAAGTTTCGACCCATTGCAAGAGACAGCTTAACGGGTCCAAAGGTGGAAAAATCAAACATTCTTATTTCATTTTGCAAATTGTTGACTAAGCGGGACAAAGACAAACAAAATGAACCGATTTAGTAATTAAGTTGGAGATTCTTTGAAGCCAACATTACTATTTCCACACTCAGTAAAACACAAATCCATGGACAATTAACCCACTGGTAATGGTCAACAGTTAAAAACCGTTTCAGTTATCTCTCACGATCTGAGAGGCATATTGAGAGACAGGCATTGCATGTTTGTCTTGTTTTTAATGAATTTTGATTCACGTTTGACACTTAAACGAAAGCGTGGATACATACCCGTAGGGTTTATGGGGCGAGAAAAAAAAAACGACTTCCGGCTTTCCATACAACGAATTCGTTCTGACCGGGGGGTTCAAAATTATCTCTGAGATGTCAAAATTGATTGACGGCTCCACCCACATTGTAAATTGGGATACGGCTCGATGTCAGCTACAGATATAATTCGTCAATGCGATGCAATATTCATTAGATATTTTTTCATAAGCTTTTACCTTAAGATTAAGCTAATAAAGGCTAATAGGGCCGCGCTTCATTGGCGATGCGACCACGATTTCACAAACACTTATCAATGAAAAGCCTTAGGGACGGACCATTAGATTTTTGAGGGGGGGGGGGGGGGGGGGGGGGGGGGGTTGGGCAATTTTTTGGTGCAGGATATTTTTTTCTACGCTCGAGACTGTGCAGGATTTTTCTTTTTGGCATGACTTGCTTGCACGATATTTTTTTTGCGAGTCTATATGTTTTAATGCCTGACACATATACGTGTTAGGAATACTAGAAAGGCCGTACTGGAGACAGGAATACTATAGCAAGTCAAATCTGATGTAACAGCAGCTTGATAGCATGAAGCCTGGCCGCGGTGTTGTAACTGCCCCTACAATGTTCTTTACACCCGCCTCCTGTTGATGTCGCTTCCACAGCCCATCGTAGCACACCCAACCATCTTACAACTAGAATTACGTGTCTCGCAGAACCTCGCGAAGCTCGGGGTAGGATGCACTGCAAAATTTCAGCAATGTGGGAGGGAGAGATGGAATTTCTGATTTGACTGGAGAGGTTGAGTTGCATGCCGGCAATGGCCCGAAATTTAAAGTTGAGACATTTTCGTTCCTAGTCGCTTCCATTTAACTTGTACTTAGTACTCTGTCTTCCTAAAATAAAATAAATAGGAGCTGGTACTGGTCAGGTTTTGAGCTGTGGGTCGCTGTAACTGCTATGGGACTGGGTATCAAAAGATCCTCAGGCCCTTCCCTCCCCCAAACCTATCTTCATTAATTTTTGTCAGAAGGAAAATTGGTCCGAAAGTAGATTTATAGTACTGTTGTGGACATGGGTTGTGGACATGGGTCGAGGACAATATGCAGTGCATGTGTTCTGTTTATTTTGATTGGGTGAGAGTTTGTTTATCAGGAATACAGCTAACTCCCGCTGTCTCGATTAAATTCCATTTTTGAAGCTTGTGAGTGCTATCTCCCAAATTAACCTGTTCCCTTTAGATACTGCTGATGTTTTTGTTCTATATACTGGGTATCAAATAATTGCTAACCCAATTCACTATTCGCTTGAATGGTTGAGATCGCAGGAGTTTACTGTTGCTGAAGAGTGATGTTGCACAAAAAAATAACAACTAAATGGTGGTACAGTTGTAGTAAAAATAATAATTTAATCTTACTCAAAAAGAGCAATGAGACTACAGTAACATAGAATAGTAAAACCTCCTAACATACCATAGATGAGCATAGATAATAGTAATTAAATGTAGCATTGTCATATGCATACAATGTTATGTAATTTAAGCTTATATCAAGTTTCTTAGTGACAATTTCAATAAACATCAATTTACAGTATGAACTTAGAGAATAGTTTCCAGTGTTTGAGTACTAATATATTATATTGAAAAACAGGTCCTCTTATCATCTACCTGTCGATTTTTAGGTACTTTAAATCTTGTTTTTTGCAAAAGGTAAATTAAAGAATACGCTGTGGCTAAATGGCCGGTAACCGGTCAAGGTTTTCAAAACACTAAATGGCCGGCAGTCCTTCATTCTCAGTAAATTTCACAAAATCGAAAAATTCCAGCTAATCTAAACTATCATATGTCGATTTAGAAAGTTCAAGCGATCCTGAAATGCTTTATAGATCTCAAGTCTAGTGTTTGGTTTACGCTGGGCTCAGTAGACGAAACCATGTTTTGTGACACTAGAACTTTTTTCAGCTCGACTGCCGGTCAAGGTTTTCAAAACACTAAATGGCCGGCAGTCCTTTATTCTCAGTAAATTTCACAAAATCGAAAAATTCCAGCTAATCTAAACTATCATATGTCGATTTAGAAAGTTCAAGCGATCCTGAAATGCTTTATAGATCTCAAGTCTAGTGTTTGGTTTACGCTGGGCTCAGTAGACGAAACCATGTTTTGTGACAGAACTTTTTTCAGCTCGACTGCCGGTCAAGGTTTTCAAAACACTAAATGGCCGGCAGTCCTTCATTCTCAGTAAATTTCACAAAATCGAAAAATTCCAGCTAATCTAAACTATCATATGTCGATTTAGAAAGTTCAAGCGATCCTGAAATGCTTTATAGATCTCAAGTCTAGTGTTTGGTTTACGCTGGGCTCAGAAGACGAAACCATGTTTTGTGACAGAACTTTTTTCAGCTCGACTGCCGGTCAAGGTTTTCAAAACACTAAATGGCCGGCAGTCCTTCATTCTCAGTAAATTTCACAAAATCGAAAAATTCCAGCTAATCTAAACTATCATATGTCGATTTAGAAAGTTCAAGCGATCCTGAAATGCTTTATAGATCTCAAGACTAGTGTTTGGTTTACGCTGGGCTCAGAAGACGAAACCATGTTTTGTGACACTTAGAACTTTTTTCAGCTCGACTGCCGGTCAAGGTTTTCAAAACACTAAATGGCCGGCAGTCCTTCATTCTCAGTAAATTTCACAAAATCGAAAAATTCCAGCTAATCTAAACTATCATATGTCGATTTAGAAAGTTCAAGCGATCCTGAAATGCTTTATAGATCTCAAGTCTAGTGTTTGGTTTACGCTGGGCTCAGTAGACGAAACCATGTTTTGTGACACTAGAACTTTTTTCAGCTCGACTGCCGGTCAAGGTTTTCAAAACACTAAATGGCCGGCAGTCCTTTATTCTCAGTAAATTTCACAAAATCGAAAAATTCCAGCTATAAGTGTCTCTTTTCCGAAACTCACAGAAGTTACTATCTTCACACCCAGTCAAGCCAGTTTTTTAATGTCTTTTTTACACAAATACAACAACAACAACAACAACAACAACAATTTATTAAAGGTATTTACATACGTACATTACCTATTCTCTTAAAAAAGTTAATAATTAGTTTATTGGTTGAGTCACTTTTGAAATAACAACAACAACAACATTTATTTATTTAAACACGATAAAAAATTACAGCGGAGCTGATGTGGTCGTGTATTTAAAAGTTAAACAGTTTATAAGTGAATAAAAAGCTTAAAAACTAATTAACGTATAAAAAAAATTATCTATAAATTAAGCTATTCGCATGAAGTTCTGCGTTTAAGAGAGTTTTTAAATAAGCTTTTGCTTGAGATTGCACGCATATGATTGTCAAGAGAATTCCATAGAGATACGGCTTTATACCAAGTGGACTTGCGGAGAACTTCAGTGTTGGGTTTTGGTAACAAAAAGGTAAATTTCCTACGCAAGTTATAGCTGCACTCATATTTGGTAAACAGCTGCATAATAGGAACGGGTAAAAAGTTTTAAAAACAGTCATGTGCTAACTTAAGTAATCTTAGCCTGTGACAGCCGCCTCCTCCCCTCAGAAAAAAAATCGGGGAGAGAAGCGTCTGTGTAACGCCGTCGCTAATCTTGCTCCGGAATAATTTTGCATAAATTAAAATTTAGTAATTTCCGTTGACCAAAATTGCAGACTCTCGAATTTCAGTTTCAAAATGGCATCGAACGTGTCGGACCACGCAAATTTTCATCGGGCGATTGCAAGTGTTTGCGCGACTTTCAAGATTCCTTCACTCTATCCAGAACAAGAAGAATGTTTGAAAGCACTTTTGGAGGGAAAAGATGTATATGCAAGTCTCCCCACCGGGTATGGTAGGCTCCCTACCGTGGCCGATGAAGTCTTCGAACGACCGCTTGGAAGCAGCAAAATTGTCATCATATCACCGCTAAAAACGTTGATGGAAGATCAAGTCGCCTATCATAAACCCTTGGGTTATCCCACTAAAGCTTAAACTATCTCTCTCTGCTAACCTTTGATCTACATTTAGTTCACCGTGACATACTCCTGCAACGACAAACACAAATAGCTGGGCGCAGCGTGATAAAAAATAGCAGAAACACAACGGTCAACATATCTTTTTAGATCCTATCACTACAAAGAGAGAAAAAAACTATAAATGTTGAACCCTCTGTATTAAAAATCAACATAAAACAACCCACTAACCGCAAAAGCAAAAGAAAAGAGACGTAATAAGAGGTCAAATACTTAAAGAACAAAATCACAGGAAAACATTACAGACATAACACAGTTGACCTCTAGTCCGTTACACGTGGCTTTTTTGAAAACGTTTTTCAGTGAATACTAAACTTTAGTAAACTCCTCCAAAACCAAGTAAATTATACCCGTTAAAATGGTAAAACGTTTTCAAATGTATCACACCGGTAGAGATTGTGCGACCTGTCAACCCTTGCTATTTCCTACGATCGAGCCAGCAAACATTATCGGGAATTTGCTTTACATTTTGCTTCGAATGGCCCGAATAAATTTTCTATCGACGTTTCCTGTGTGTGAATTTTCCCGCAAGTTGCTTGGAAGTCGCGCTTAGTTCTCAGAAATGACCGATTAACCAATGAAGACACGGTAAATGTCCTACGTAATAGGATTCGCATAACAACCAATCATGATACGTCGCCAGCATTCCGGAAAAACCACCCGGAGCGAGGAGCAAGATTAGCGACGGCGTTACACAGACGCTTCTCTCCCCGATTTTTTTCTGAGGGGAGGAGGCGGCTGTCACAGGCTAAAGTAATCTATATTCGTATAAATCTTTAACAGTGGGCCACTTGCTTTGGGCTAAGACCTGATCGCTAGATGTATACCAATCCAGGCCATAGATGGTCTTTGCGGCACGTACATGTATCTTCTCCAGCTCATCAAAGAGCGATTTGCCGCAGGAACCCCATGCTAGCAACCCATAGGCCATTACATGATCGTGTCTACAATTCAAAAATACATGTATATCTGCGTAAGAGCTTAAAACAGTAAGTAAAGTCTGTCTAGGCTGATTTTCAGTGAGGCTAACATCGGAAAATAACGACCATTCGAAAAGAATGTTGAACATTTCTCGGAAAATCGGTCTCGATGAAAGAGTCGTGAATTGACAGCAATATATTCTCACTTTACACATAAAACGTAATATTTCTCGTATGTTTTTGTATAAACATCACATTGTATGGGTAACGCTTTATCTCACTAAACTAACGAGGTTCTCACAAGCCTGCAACATCGCTCTCCGTCGCTAAGGACGTTTCGCGAAACCTACCAACGACGGGGAGCGATTAGAGGCTAGCTAGGTTCCCACTGTAAATCTGAATCTTGCTACAAATGTTCAAAACTGACACGTAGATTTAACCGCTTGATTCAAATCTCAAAATAAGTGATCACACGCGGCGTAGCAGAACTCAAACTTCGTGGTTCTTAATCTACCAGTATTACTGATTATGATTATAATAATCTGATGGGATCGTTTACTAATCCAAGTAAACAGTAATGATGTAAACCATTTTTTTAAAAATTAGCAATGCGAATGTGAGTTGAAGCAGCGCAGCGCACCTGATTCTTGAAATCAAATAAGTATCTATTGTAATGTTTTTTTTTTAAGCCCCTCCTCTATGTTTTGTTTCCCACATTTTATGTCCAAGTCCCAAAAAAGTTCCCTTGGTCCTTCACTACAGCTTAAATGATAAAACAAAATCATTTGTCACATCCATCGAAAGAGAAATGGAGCTTCTGAAGAGTAATTAGCCAATGGTAGGCAATAGGTATTCTTGTGGTAGAAATCACAACGGTAGTCATCGCCAGATACACCCTTTTATCCAGCAATGGTATAAGCGACGAAACTGATAACTAAAGGAAAGAGAGAATGGCCGAGAGAATGCACCGCCGTTCAACATTATACTTTCTTTTCCTAATAACTTTGCATTTCTTATTCACGAACGGAGAACTCATTTCAAACCATTTAGATAATATTACACTATAGCAATCTAGTAAAGAAGATGTCTACCTTAAAATAACAACTGTTATGACCTTGCACTAAGATTAGGCGGAAACCACATATAATTATCATTGAAACAGGGCTATTTCAGGCCGTTGGTTCTCTCGCTTTATTCTCTCTTGTAAATAATTATGCGTATTTCATTCTGCACGATATGCAGAACCAGTTTCGGTGCTTTGGTCGCTTTTTTAACGAGGTGCATTTAAAATGCGACCAAAGAAGGCATCTGTCACAAGCAATGCTGTCTTCACATTCGTCGTTTATCATTTTTGTGCAAACAGAACAAACAAAGTCTGTGCAGTTCTTCTCCCTGCTTGATTTTAAAACTAACAACCATGCATCTCTATCAAAGTACTTTTCAACTCGATGGATGTCCACCATTTCGTCATCCCTGATAGTATCGGATATTTTTCCAACTGGCAGAATGTCTTCTTTGTTCAGCCATCGATGACCTGCAATGGCTTCACCCACGGCTTGTGACGTTGACAGAGAGCCCAGGATCATTCGGTCTTTTTCGATCGGACTGAGCTTCTTGAAGGAAAGTAACTTATTGTGACTTTCCGTTTTCTTCTTTTTCTTCGGGAGGCCAATTACCGTCACTTCCGCTCCCTTCGGACGGCCTCTTTTTAGAATTTTGGGCGGCATCTTTATTTGGGAAAAGTCAGGTGACTTAATGCCCTGTCTCTCATCATCACGTGTTACCACGGAGTCCTCCTTTAAGATTTCTTCCTTATTCTCATTCTGAATACTTACTTCATTCACCGGTTCATCGTCTGCTTCCAGCTCTCTTTCATCGGCGTTTCCTGTCGGCTTGTCTTCCTTTACCTGTTCTAGCGAGATATAATTTTCATGGTGAGTTTCACTTGGGTCCTCTGCTTCCAGGTCGCCTTCTGTTTCTGTCCGTCCCACTTCCTGGACAATTACTTCGCGGCCAAGTTTCCATCTCCTAGCCAAAGACTCCAAGACTTCATGTCGCCTTTTGAACGTAGACATACCACCCTCGCTAACAAGTGACGCAAGAACTTGTGCTATTTTTAAACCTTTTTTGAATTTTTGGGATTGTGTAAGAGTGGCTCTTTTTTCTTCAGTGACTGGGACATACTCAACACAATGTTCCAGATCGTGGTCATGGAGAATAGGGAGTGCCGGGCTCAGACGGTTTGTTGTTAAATAGAAATCCATCGTCCAACGCTTATGCACTAAGGTTTCATCAAAAGCTGGAAGAGTGAGAAGCTCGCGAACTTTCAAAATGTGTTTGCAGGGAAGGGACATGCGTGTAAAGAACGAGCACTCGCAATGACTGGTTGAAGCAAGAAGTGGTTCCTGATTCTGTTTTCGTGACCCACAAAGAATGAACTCACTGCTACTCTTTTGTGACAAAACCTTGACTTTAGCCACAGATTCATACTGTCCACGAACGAACTTAAATGCATAAGGTGTAAGAGTTTTTGAATATTCCTGGAGATCTTTGCACAGATGTTCAAATTCAATTTGCCTTCGTGTGATTGTCATCACGTAATGGTGGTTTCGTTCCTCTCTTAAGCATCGCAACACTGACATGAATTCTGTGCAAAACTGCAGCAAACTTGCGTATCTTGAACAAACACTTTTGAACTTGCTGAAAGTGGATTCCAGTCTGTTGTTGGTGGTTTCGCCTAAATTCAAATGCTTGTCTTTGAAGCAAGCTACCCATTGCTCTCTTATGGGATGCCAATTCTCCATGACATAATCGATGACACTTCTGAAATTCGTTTGTTTTAGTTCATCAAGATGTTTATCGTATTCGCCTGCAGTCTTAGAATGTGCCAAGGAGGACAGAATTTCGAGTACCCTCAGTCTCTCCGCGGATGTAATGCCCATCTTCTCGCATGTTATTTCTCGTCTGAAGGATCTTAAAGTGTGATAAAGGCAAATACTTAAACTTGCGGCCGGAAAGCAGGATTTAAACACGTCTCGTTCTGTGAAATCCTTGTCTGACATTACAACTTTTGTTTCACCCCAAGAAGGATTATGCTTTTTGAATAATTCCACAGTTGCCTGTATCACCTCCTTTGTCTCTTCCGCTACAATGAACAGAGCCACAACCTCGCTAAGTCCGTCACCGTCAATGCCCATAAGCAAATAAACAGGCATTCGAAGATCTAATAGCTTGTACGTCGCATCTACTAGCAGAATTTCGGGGAAATGGGTATAGATGTTTTGCATGTGAGCGTCTTGGTAGAATAGACCTTTGAAATTATTCTCCTCGTCAACAACAACATCTGTACAACAACCTGGTTGTTTCTTCAAATAGTCTATGACATCTTCAAGATCATTCTTCTGAATATTTTTTTTTTGAATTTTGTTTTATATTTGAGATGTCCTTCAATGTCACCTTTTTTCCAGTGGCAGTCTCAATCTTCTGTTTAAGAAGTTTGGGATTGGCCTGAAGTTTGATTGCATCCTCGATATCCTCTGTCACCTCCTTAGTTCGTGCAGCTCGTTGTCGAGGAAGACGCTCATAAATTTGTTTTTGGAGAACATGGTTGTGTGTTGTCGAAATGCGATTCACTTGCAGATATTTGCCATCTTCCGACAGGGTTATGTAGACTTCGAAAGGGCAGCCTTGGCGAAATGATTTTGTCTTTCGCTTCCTGTTCACTCTTGTTTCCACATTCCTTCCTCCAAATTTACAGCTTAAGTGTAGTGAGTAGTAAGTGAGATCAGGGTTTGCATTAGAAACCCTCTTTGGAACACGCTTTGCGGCGGCGATAAGTGTCCTCACGTCTCTTTTCCATAACTCGCAGAAGTTACTATTTTCATACACCCGTTTGGCCGTTTCAAGTTCTTCAAGGGTATGGAATTTTTGCCCTACAAAGAACACATCACTTTCCATCACAACATTTCTTTCGTCTTCTTCTCCATTACCTTCTGCCTCGTCCACTGGCATCCCACCAGAACACTGAGACCCATAATCATCATTAACGCACTCACGACTCTCATGATAATCGTCAAGGTAAATGTGATCAACGTTTTTTTCATCCTTCTCTCTTCTCTCTTGAATGGGAACACCCTCCACATCCCCCGGACTAACAACGTTCTCAGACAAAAGGCAGCACTTCTCCTTGTCATCTTCAAATTTTTGATCAACGACGGTGTTTTCAGTTTTAGTTGAATAAGCCAATGCATCCCCTGTAGTTATGGTTAACGCATCATTTTCGGAGATTTCCGCATCAATCTTCTCTTCTTCCTTTACCATTCCTTCTGTGTTTCCTTTATTCTCCCAGACTGGATCCTTCATTCTCTGCAACGGAGCGTTCTGCAAATGCTTGGACATTCCGTCGATCTCTTTACGAAAAGGTCTCTTATCTTCTTGTTTTAGCTTTCTATCTTCACTGTGACAATGAATCATATCTTCACCATCTTCCATTTCACAACCAATGTTTTCTTTCTTTGAACCATTGGCATCATCATCCGATGATCCAGCATTTTTTTTCTTAATCATATCTTCTCCAGCTGCCATTTCAAATCCAACGTTTTCTTGTTTTAAACCATTGACAACATCATCCGATGATCTATCATTTTCTCTCCAGGGGGAGCCATTACTTTTGCACTCGACACTGCTGCTTTGACCGTGTTTTCTTGGCGCCGCATTGACATCTGTCGTATTCTTGTTATCATGAGGTCCTTGTCTTCTCTGGGTCTTTACATTCTTCACTTTCCTGCTCCGTTGGATTTTTATTCGGTCCTCATCACACTTCTTCATGCGGCTGGGCTCGTCTTCAGGGTTCGTGCTTCTCTCTGAGGGTGGCACTCCGTTTGTTTCCTCAAGAGTTGACTTTGAGTTCCCTCTGGGGTCGTCTATTCTTACTGTGTTGTGCTGGTAAACGTCTGCACATTCATCGTCGTAAATCGTGGCGTCATAAGGAATCTTGTCTTCATCATCTGCCTTTTTGCATGCACGTTTTTCTTGCTTTGAACCATGGGAATTATCGACGGATGGTCTATCGTTTCTCTTTTGGCAGGGGCCATTATTGTTTCTTCTGCTGTTGACGTGACCGTTTTTGTTTGCCGAAAAAGCTTCCCGTTTCGAATTCTTGTTACTTTTTACTTGTCTTGCTTGCTTATCCACCTTCTTTCTTTTCTTGCCATACTGGACTGTTATCCACCCTTCGGAAAGGTCCTGCATTCTGCTGGCGTCATCCTTAGAACTGGAATCCCCTGACGGTGACTCTCCGTTGTTGTCCTTGACATTTTCTTCGTTTTCGTCCGCATCACCATCATCTGGAATGGTCACCTTGCCAAGAAATCGGCGATGGGAAGGAAAATTGTGATCTCGCAGTCGGGGTTTCACCTGCTCTCTCGATATTCCAAGAGTAGACAGATTAATTGAGTCGGTTAAAAGCCAAGAAATGATCGAGTATCTCAGAAAGTCGGAGTGAACAGTAGGTTTCAGCAACCATTTCAAGCTGTTGGGAATTTCGGTATTCCTGTTGAGGAATACGTTTCTCCACAGGCAAGGGGCAGCACAAGCGATTCCTGCAAGTACTGCTGCAGCGACCCCACAGACATTAGCACAGGTTTGAACTGGGATATTTTTTAGGCAAGCTTTAGAGCAGGAATGATTTAGGCCTAAACTTTCAACGTGCGCTGACACAATGCCGCTGACAGGCTTGGGTGCCATATCGCCTTGTTGGTAGATGGCTGTAACAAACGGGGAAACTACGTTCTTTAAATTTTCGGGCATCCCCCAACAAAAGGTATCAATATAATACCATTTGTTGACCGTTAGATCAACATATAGTAATGTCCAGTGATTGCCTTGATGACCCGGCTTGCTAATAAAAACTTCGTTTCTTTTGTTCTTTCCAACATTTGCGAAGAGAACGACGTACTTTACTCCACCTCTGATGTTACAATTCACGTACTCGAGAAGGTCCTGCTCGTCGACCAAGACCATGTTGTTTAATATGAGTGCCGCTGTTTCCTCGCTGTCTCTATTGAGAATTTCGGCAATACCAGTTATTACGCAAAAGTTGAGCCAGCCGGTTCCTGCGATGGTGGCCAGATCAGATGCAAGGATACATCGGTTACTGGATAGGGCGCTATAGTGGTTGGGGGTATTGAAAATTTTATCGGCATAACAGACAAGATGCTCCTTTGAATACGAGCACGCTGAATCCGGGAGGTTTATTTCTTTCTTCAGCCACTGTTGCTCTTTGAGAACGGCATGCTTCACGTTTCGGAGGCCATGTATTTTCAACAGCACCTCGATCGAATCTAGTGTGAACGCTCCTATATCACAATCGACAGCAACGTAGTTTCCCTTTAGACAAAGCTCTTTCATCTGCTGGCAGGTGGACTCCGAAGGAATTCTTGTCAAGGACAAAATATCTGCTGGTTCCTTGGGCTGCTGTGATAACAGCGTCGTCCTACTCGTCTGAATAACGGGGGGGTATTCTAGGGAAGCAGCTTCGCGCCTGGTCATGCTTTCGAACTTTCCATTTCTAACAATTTCCTTTAAAATAAATAAATATATATATATATATATATATATATATATATATATATATATATATATATATAAAACGTGTTCAACGAAAATTTACGCAATTTCACTACAACTAGCCCAAACAAGGGTTTTTTGAGCCCGATCAGCCCGAAAATCACAGAGAAGAGAGAGGAGAGGGAAAGGGAGCGAGAGCGACAGAAAAAAAGGCTAGCAACGGTCTATTATATTTTATATTTTTATATTAAAAACAAGGCCAAGAACGCTCACAAATGCTTACTTAGAGCGATATCGTTTTCAAAAATTCAGGTAGATATATATATAGATAGATATGCTCATAAAAACGGGTAAATTAATACCAGATATTAAACAATGGACTGCAAAAATTCAAATTAACCATATTATGTAAGAAAAGAATGAAGTTCTCCGAAGTTCTCATATGGGTTAAGGCGTGTGAAACCCTGCTTTGGCGGGAGCGGGGGGCGGGGGCGGGGGGCGGGGGCGGGGGGCGGGGGGGAAGGGTGGGGGCTTTAAACTTTTTTAAAA
Organism: Dendrophyllia cribrosa; assembly: GCA_024195265.1. NCBI lineage: Eukaryota > Metazoa > Cnidaria > Anthozoa > Scleractinia > Dendrophylliidae > Dendrophyllia > Dendrophyllia cribrosa. The sequence goes on along the minus strand of JAJLRJ010000001.1, from coordinate 1,348,994 downwards.
ATGTCCCGAATCCACTAACCCTTCAAATTTGCATGTTTTCTTTTTTTTTTTCTTCTTTTGTTTTTTCTTCTTTTTTTTTTTCCTTCTTTTGTTTACGTAGTTTGATAAATGTTCCATTTTACGAAAATGGAAGGGTCCTCAGGTCTGTCCTCAGGCGTTTGGTTTAAAGACACTTTTCTTTCGCGAAACATAATGTGAAATCCGTCACTAATTCTGCTCCTGTCTCCTAAGACCATTTTTTTGAGGCCAAAGACGAGACGAAATCTAACTAAACGTAATCTTAAAAATATTTAAATGACAGAAGGCGCTATGGCCAAGACAAGGAGAAGAAAAGAAAGGGCAGAATTTATGGGCACGTTAACTTAACTTAGAGGCTAAGAGGTCTCATGTGAGGGCGTTTGCCAACCCAGCACCAGAAAAGAGTGTTTTAAATCTCGTTTCCAAACACCCTGGGAACGAGGTTAGTGTCCGAGCAAAGTCGGCCACCATTTTATCCTTGTTTCTCTTCCTACAAAGTGTGAATTGTATTGAATTGTGTAAATAGTCAAATACTGGAGAAAAAAAAATAAAAATGGTAAAAAAAGAGAGAGAAATACGAAACATAAGCTTTTATCCGAGCTGTCTCCCCTCATTTTATACTAGGCTGATTGTCGTTCCGGTGAACCTTGCCAGTCCGGCTCATAGAATCGGCTTCTTAACTTTGTAGGAGGCTTTTTCAAGCTCTCGCCCCCCCACCCCTATCGCCATCATTATCCATTCGAAATCTTGCCGGTCTAAGTGACTTTGTTCCAATCTCAACCAGCAACCCAGTGATAAGAAGAAGTCCGTTATACAAGTAATAATTAAGGTGGCTCAATATTGTTCAGCCCTCTCGTCTTTTGCATTCCATTACAGCTAGCTCGATGGTGTGGCTAAAAATCTTTTAGTTGGAGAACCAGTAAATCTTTTATCAGTCAACAACGTGGTATTCAAATGACGTCATCATTCATTGCCATGGCAACGCGAAAAGAGGTAAAAAATACGCTATCTTGGACCATTTGAGGCCAATAACTTATAAACTACACGGTGAAAGTTTTTGTTTTCGATATATTTTTGATTAATTGGCAAGAGAAACATTTCAACAATTTTTTAAAAAGTTCTGTACATAGAGTTCAGAGCTACCATATATTTATGTAAAAATGACATATGTCTAAATCCTATGTACAGATTGTTTTCAAAATTGGCGAAAATGTTTGTTATGTTTATAAGACAAAAACGTATAAAAATCAAAAAATTTCACCGAACAGTTTTGAAGTTATTAGCCTCAAAAGGTTGAAAATGGGGTCTTTTTGGCCTCTTTTGACGTCGCCATGGTAACAAATTTTGATGTGGTAGCCACCTAAATTTGTTCATTGGTTAAGTGTTTACAAACCTGTACTAAACGTTTTCTCTTAACTTTACTGGTGTAGCTGTGATTGAATATCATAGATGTATCATGATGGGAATGTTTAAACTATTAGGAGCCACCTCAAAGGCACGAGGTAATGGGTTCCTGAAGACATCTGATGGACCTCTCCGGCCCCGCAACAAACGATGGTGTCACCTCTCCATACAGACATTATCCAAAATCAAACCAGTACTCCCTCTCTTTAAATTCTCTTACTTCAGATCTTTTCGTTGGTGGGAAATTTTACCGATGTTTCCCTCTTCATGTACCATTTCATGATTAATTTCCTACTATCAAGGAGAGCACGTCGCGCGCTTTTCTTTCACGTTTCCCTTCAGGCGACATTACTCCCAAACTCAACAACACATGAAAATCCTCTCGCATTTAGGGTAGGTTATGTGCCGAAACAGGCTGAAAGGTCACCAAATTAACTAACCTGCAACTTGGAATCCATTTTCTGGGCTGAAAGGTATAAAATTGTAGATGAAATACATCAATGACAATATTCTTATCAGTCCACTCTGCAGTCCACTCAATGGCAAAGAACGAATAAAACTCGACATTACTTCTATACATCAACGCAAAGTTAAGATTACCTGGTACAAAAAAGCTTTTTCGTTTCATCATAACGTCGACAAGATGATGTTGAAGTTCCAGAGCTCCAGAAGCAAAAAGAACCAACTAACGCTTGGAGACTTTTCCCGCCGGTTTTGCGCAGAGGCCGTATCAAAGGTCAAGCTGGTATGACGTCATACGTCGCCTGTCACGCCATACTTTGGACAGAAAATAGTAACGAACATCCAAAGACTCGCGACCAACAAAAATATGATATAGAAATCCCACAAAACCGGCTGGTTTGATCAAGGTTCACGACATATGATAGTTCAGAATGGCTGGATTTTTTCGATTTGTCAAATTTACTGAGAATATAGGACTGCCGGCCATTTAGTGTTTTGAAAACCTTGACCGGCAGTCGAGCTGAAAAAAGTTCTAAGTGTCACAAAACATGGTTTCGTCTACTGAGCCCAGCGTAAACCAAACACTAGACTTGAGATCTATAAAGCATTTCAGGATCGCTTGAACTTTCTAAATCGACATATGATAGTTTAGATTAGCTGGAATTTTTCGATTTTGCGAAATTTACTGAGAATAAAGGACTGCCGGCCATTTAGTGTTTTGAAAACCTTGACCGGCAGTCGAGCTGAAAAAAGTTCTAAGTGTCACAAAACATGGTTTCGTCTACTGAGCCCAGCGTAAACCAAACACTAGAACTGCCGGCCATTTAGTGTTTTGAAAACCTTGACCGGTTACCGGCCATTTAGCCACAGCGTAAAGAATAAGCTTAATTTATAGAGGGTTGTACGTATATAAGCTTAAAAGGCTTACTTGTCTGTAAATGTAGGTTGTTTGAATTGAAGAGCATTGGAGAGCGAATTAAAGTGTGGTGATTTGAGCTAGATTTCTTAATCGTTCTTCTTCTCTGAGCCTTTCTTGTAATCTGTGTTTGCTTTTCCCTACCGTATGAAAGATATTCGTCACGAGTATTTAGCTGATCGTGCAATTCTTGCCGCCTCTCGTTGCGTCTATAAACAAAATCATTTTGTCCAACACTTTCAGTCGGTGTCGCCTCTTCTGATCGGTTTCGTTCAGAACGCGTTCAAGGCGTTTGAACCTACTCAAACGGTGTGCCTAGGCTGTTTGAAGTCTTTGTAAACGATGCTCACGTTGTCTCTTCGTTGCTCGATCGCGGTGAATTTCAAGTCGCCGTTCTCGCTCCAGCGGAGTTTCGGTGGTTAATTGTCTCGGGCAAGGATTTCCAGCCACTTTTTGAAGCCAGTGTTGTTGTTGTTTCTCATTTGCATCAGAAATTGGTCGTGTTTCACCGACGATGAGTAAGGATAAACTTGTCAGCCCGGCCGCCATGAATAAACATGAAAGCGTGCCATTGTCAGCGGTCGCGATTTTTGTTGCCAGGCAACTGCCGGACACCATCAAGTATCGCGAGGAATTACAGGGGTGGCGCCGGAAATATAATGTTGGTGGGGCGAATCTCCTGTGCCGAGCGCCGAGGGCGCGAGCTTCTAGGGGGGTCCGGGGGCATACTCCCCCGGGAAATTTTTGAAATTAAACTCTCTGAAATGCTATTTCCAGCGTTCCTGAGACCGGAGAAACAGTTTCCAAAGCCAGCTTTGAATTCAGTTTAATTCTCATGAAAAGTACATGTACACGAAACACTTTCTGAAACTTGGGTGTAACTCCATTTTAGTTGTTTGCTCAAAGTAAATTCGACTGTCACTCGAATATTCTGTCAATTTTTTTCAGTATGGGAAGGCTTTGGAAACGAATTTTCCAAAGCGATATTCTCTGTCATTGGAGGCATAAAGAAACTGATTTCTAATATCAGCCATGTTCCAATTTGTCAGTTGATGCAATGTCTGGATAATGCAAAGATTTAATCTTTCTTGTGTCATGGTTTGTTCGTAGATATGTCTTGAGCCTTCTTAGGGCAGAGGCCGAGCGCTAACTCACAGCATTGATGGATTTGTCGGTAGCTGGAGTCCGATAGCTGACGTCCGAGTAACTCAAGGGGTATTGAAATGCTTGGTTCACAAAATCCAATCTCCAGTCTAAAGTCAGTCACAATATCTCCGATGCTAAAATTGTAGGCTTTTGATTAATTAACGGAACATTTATTTTGCAAACACTAATGCATTAAAGCGCCCCGCCATCAGATCTGGTCAAAGAATGTTGCTACACTATTCATCTCCGTCCGCCGCCGTTTTGAGCTGGCGAAAGTTGGTGGGGTATTTGCCCCACCTGCCCCACCGGTAGCGCCGCCCTTGCAATTACAAGCTTGTTGTACAACACATAAACAAAGTATTTCTCATCCATTGAGATATACATGTACCTGCAATGCCACTGTACAACTATAAAAGAGCCATTCCTTGTGTCAGAAAATATCTTACATGCTTATGAAATCAGCTAAAAAGTCTACAAAGAAACACAACTTACGTCGGGTCAAAAATAAACCATTGTTATTGGCTAAACTAAACAAGCCAATGAAAAGATAGAACATTTGATCCTCCCCAAGCGCTCATAAGTCGCTAACATTCTACAACGTCAGTGTGATTTATTTGTGTTTTGACCATCTGCTCCTGGATATAAAATATTGTTCTAAAAATATAAAGTTTTGCAGGAATTTTTTTTTCTGGAGTTTTTGTTTTGCACGATATTTTTTTTGCAGTTCAAGGCCGTGCTCGAATTTTTTTTGGGTATTTGCCCAACCCCCCCCCCCCCCCCCCCTCAAAAATCTTATGGTCCGTCCCTTACTTATACTTATATCTCTCCGTACCATAAGGTACACAAGGCTTAACTGTTTCCACTTCGATTTACTGCTAGAGCTCTAATAGTCGTCCATGACTGCCGCCATGGACAGTCATGGGCGACTAAACCATTCTCATTCTCATTCTCTCATTCTCATCCATTCTCGTCCATGTTGGTTTTGGTCGTCCTATGTTTCTCTTTCCCTCAGGTCTCCACTCCAACACAGTACACCGTAATCCTCTCTATCCTTCCTCATTATACAGTGTATGACCAATCCATCGTCGTCTTCTGATCTCGTCGCTTGCTCCGTTTACGCCTATGATTTCTTGGATTTG
>JAJLRJ010000001.1:1256409-1338909 GCA_024195265.1 Dendrophyllia cribrosa | reverse complement strand
TTGAAGCAAGATTGGAATCCTTTCTTAAAATGTAATTACAGTTAAATCCCTATTAAGCGGCCACCCCCTGTTAAGCGGCCAGTTATCAAAGTCCCGAATTTATTGTCAACAACAAAACAATTTAACAACAACAAACAATTTATTCAACAACAAACAATCACAACAATGTATTCTTAGTATAATAATGGAAGAGTTGAATGATTTGTTTGCCCTGCAAATAGCTGAAACGCTAATCGGGGCGGGGCAAAACAAGTACATGAATAATATAGTTATCTACAAAATCAAAAACCTTATACTATTGAAAAGCCTTGCAGATTGCACATAATAATGTCAGTATAATACTGTAATTGAAACCACTTAAGCGACCACCCCTGTTAAGCGACCGCGGCAACCTTTTGGCGGTCCCGATGAGGATTTTCCTATTGTTTTTACCCCTATTAAGCGGCCACCAAAAATTTAATACAGGTAGCTGGCATCGTTTTGAATAACCTGATGACAGATGAGAGTCCGAAATAGTTGTGGTTTTGCGTGCGACTCTTTTGTTGTTCTTTTTAGCACACGAATCCGAGACGAAAGCCTTGTAAAATCAGCTTTATTACCTGTGCATTATAAAAAACGGCGCGGGCTCCAGAAGCCCCCCCCCCCCCCCTATGTAACTTTGAAACCGCTTATGCTATGGCCACCAAATTTACACAGGATAATGTTGTCATGAATTCTAGTAAGTACAGATACTTGGTGTCATAATGACGTAACGTGACGTCATTATGACGTCATATAGTCGATTTTATTGGCTAAAACAGTCTTTCTTCAATATTTTCTCAATTTTGAACATATAACGACAAGACTTTAACAGCTACCTATTTAATAAAAGTCTTATGTTTACTAACACTGTTGGTGTTGTTAACAATAACAGTGACGTCATTATGACGTCATATACAATGAAATAACCAACTGAAACGTTCTATAAGGCATATCTCTAAAACAAACGGTAGTGTCCATACCAAACTTTCACATATTGATGCAGGAGTAAAAGTTAATGAATTCGTACACTTTGTTGCTATGGTAACAGCATGTGACGTCTTAGAAGTGATGTGTACATTTTCTTAAAAACTGGAACAGTTAACTTTGCGAATTATGGCTTTTCATGTACGTAATGAATTAAAAAAAGCTTTCTCAAGCGAAAAGGACATTTTTATGATATTTTGACAAATGTTTTGAGATAATGGAATTACACATACACGTAATATACTAGAAATAAATTTCCCATTTTATCGTCTGCCATCTTGGATCCGTCATCTTGGATCCGCCATCTTGAATTAGTCCAAACGTGTTTATTTCGGTAAATAAAAAACACCGAAAAATGAAGCAAATGGACTGCTAAAGCTTAGTTTATTGTAGGAAAATGTTATACAATCCAAAATATGAACCAATAATAATATTATAGAGAAAAACGACCTTTAGTAAAACTTCGATCCGCCATCCTGGATTTTGACATTTCATATTCCACGTTTTCCTAAAATTACCGTTAATTAACCTTAATTAATAAACAAATATACATAATTTGATCAATTATCGCTAAATTAAGTGGAAAATATTAATTCAATAAGAAAACTTTGAAATAATCTTGATTAAAGCGAAAAATGCTAATTTTGTAAAACATAGGTGTCAAAAAGCGGTTGCTATAGAAACGTCAATGTCGGTGGACAAATGACGCTAACGTGAAAATGTTTCCAGATAAATTTTAGGAAAAGTCACCAAATTTGGTGGTCATTGCATCAACCGTTTTAAAACGACACAACTTCAAAGTTCGAGCGGGCTCCAAAAGCCCCCCCCCCCCCCCCCCCCCCCCCCCCCCCCCCGGTCTGGATAGGGTTAAGCGGGCACCCTCGGGGAACTGGCAAGTGACCGCTTAAAGGGATAGTATCACGAGGTTCCACCCGCGGCACTGTTCACTATTCTTGCACCGGAATTTTGGACATATCACTGTTAAAAGTGATTTTTTATTTCTTCTGGCTATCGAAACGGATTTTTTGATTCAACAAATACCTCCACTTCTCGACGGCCTTTTTGAATTTGCGGAATCAAACTTGAAAAGTGGGCCGACGTTTTCAAGTTTCGACCTCGTGATACTATCCCTTTAATAGGGGTTCGTCAGAAATTAGCATAATGCGTGGTATAAACGTCACTTTATTTGAATACAAGTCAGTTGGAGGACTGTTGAACGTCATAGAGCCTGTGGTCGGACTGTAGTCCAAGTTCGTAATTTCGAAGTTCGTGTGCTAAAAAGAACAACAAAAGAGTCCCACACAAAACCACAACTCGCAGTTTCAACACAAACGTGATCCAATTTATTTTCCTCTTGCGTGGTATTTGTATAGGTAATCATACGGTTTCGAGTTCAATTTGGGATTAATTTGCACGAGTGAGTTTTTCAAAAAGCTCAAAATTGCACGAGCCGCTTCGGCGAGTGCAATTTGAGCTTTTTGAAAAACTGTCAATGTCAATGTTCTTACTGTTCAAGTGAGTTCAGATATTGAGCTTTCACAAATAGGATGAAGTGGAAGCATAACAAGTACATGCTGGATTCAAAGTATCAATTTATTTATTCAGAGGCTCAACAGACCATTCCCATCAACTGGTTGAAAGTGACATGTTCCCAACAATGCAACAAAAACAACCCTGGCCATGCATTTGAGGCACTAATTTTTTCCGACAACGGAAAGTAAAAAAATTAAGATAACATGCAAATGTTCAAGCTTACATTTAGAAAGGCAGGATTTTTTATCGCCATTTGATTGTTCATGGAAAATTCTTTCCCTAAGTATTTGCAATAACATTCTCAAGGAAAAGCCACACAAAACTAGGAGAAATCTGTTTCAGGTATACAATATGTAGCAAACTACACTTTCATAAATGTAGCAGACATGCATGCCTCTTATAATGTTCATAACTTACTTAAAGCCTCAAGATCAAGTTAAGGCAATAATGTTTTATTGTTTACTACAAAAATTTTAAACAATATTCATGTCAACTAATTATAAGCCATAGAATGCAGTTCTCAGCATGATTGACAGTTCTTGCCCAATAGAGAGTGTACATCCTTTCCTGACCATTTGATAGAAACAGAACCAGGCTTTATATTGTTAAAGTTTGGGATTAGTGAATCACATATATTCTTCAAGTTTTTCTACAATCAGTGATAGAACTGTAGTGTAAATGTCAATTCCAGTTTGACTTGATGGTCTGTTAACAGAAACCTGATGAAGAACAAAATCTGATATTTCTTTGTGGTGAGGTATTGGGATGGGGCAACAATGCCTTTATCATCTGGTTGAGGATGTGGACCCTCGGGATCTTCACCATAAAATTGATTAACAAAAGAATCATCCTGGCCACCATTTGAATTTAATGGATTGTTTTCATCGAGCACTCCATTCAGCCATATCTGTTTGGGAGTCCAACTATGTTCAGTTGAAAGTCTATGATTATTATACATTGTGGCAAATTCATCAAGAGTGGTGTTGATTCTAGCAGTGAAAACTAAATGTAATGCAAACATGTGGATGGTATTTTCAATATCCAGAATTGTTGTTTGCTCCATTGCATAGAAGGTAAAATAAAAGAAATGACAGACACATCTAAATACATCCCGCCAAAGTCTCTCTATATGCGTTGATTGCTTGTGGATGACCCAGCCATTTCATCACAAATCAAAACATTCTCCACGCCATAATCTACACGAATACGCGAGGGCCATAAGCTAAAAACGTCTCCACATCTTCTGCTATCTGGAGGGAGAAGCTTCGAAGCTTCACAAACAGCGGGCACTTCTGCGAGACACTAAAACGAAATGGCTGCCGTATCTGCGTTTGAAAACGAGGCTGGTTGGCCGAGCTCGCCCCAGGAAGATTAAATGAAATTTACCGTGGATTAAATGAAAATTGAAAGAAGATTAAATAAAATTTGGAAGTTCAAATGAAATTTATCATCGAAGTTTAAACGACATTTGAACGAAGTTTAAATGCATTTTGAACAAAGTTTAAATAAAAAAACTGAAAGTTTATATATAATTTGAAATAAAGATTAAATGAAATTTAGTATAAAAGTTTAAATTTACAGGTAACAAAGTTTAAATTCACAGATAAAAGTTTAAATTTACAGATAACAAAGTTTAAATTCACAGATAAAAGTTTAAATTTACAGATAACAAAGTTTAAATCAAATAGATTTCAACAAGGATTAAATATTGCTACATATGGGCAGGCATACTAGCGGATAGATTATTTTAATACTTTTGGCAAAGTTAGATAATGAGATGTCCATATGAGAAATACAAAATTTTGGAGGTTAACTGACTTCTCTTAGGGACCGTTCATTATTTATGGGGAGGATGGGTGATGGGTGAGAAAATAGGGGGACCTATTAAGGTTAGTGTATGAAAATAGGTATACGATTTTCGTTATTGTCAAAATAGTAAGAATTTTATTTTGACCCTTTATCTCTCAGCTATGGAATATTGTGATGATTTTAACACATTAAAGGGGCTTCTTTTGACGTGGACAATGCATGATATGCAGTATATGCATGCAGTGTATACCGTTGATTACCGAGGATACCTCAGTTACTCACCAGTTGAAACGGAATAGATTGAAATTCTCTTAATTACAAGTTAAAGCATCAGCTACAGAATTACCAAGAACTCATCTAAATTATTTACACGCAGAGAAAGTTTTTATTCAGATAATAAACCGAATAGCTTTTCTCTCTAGTTATATTGATCTTAGAACAGCAATGATCACCCCTGGTGTGTCAGAAGTTTCCCCTGGAGTTTGTATTGACTTGCAATTGCCCTTAAGTTGTGATAAGTTACACTGGATTAATGATTAGTAAATAATAGAACTGATAAGAATATTAATTGTATTCCTGCATTTTGAGTTTCGTTTACTCATTTCATGCAGCTTATTTTGCTGATTTCATTTGATTCTTTGCAGACAGACAAGTCGGATATAATACCGACACGTCGCATAAATCATCCATGAGCAATTAAAATTGTTCATGCTCGGGAACATGTAAACACTATGTTTCAGATGATCCACGGACTATATATATATATATATATATATAAAACTCAATAATCACCTAGGAGCGTGTCTAATGGAAAGCTAAGAATCTCATGCACTTCATTTCATTTTGCTAACAGCCTGAGCTAGCATATGCATTTTATCAGGGGCAAACTAAACCGTGAAAATTTATGCTCGATTCTCATCGCAGACAAAACTCATAATTATGGTTAATTTAAAGCTTTTATCACACATACATTTCAATTATCCTAACATGGCAGGTCATTTTTAATCTCTTTAAATAAATCATCCAGTTATATTGCCTGCCTGCAGTGTCCTTAACATGGCCAATTATGTCCCTAAATTCGGTTCTTGAACAAATGATGTTTACGCCTACTATTACATTATAGTCGTCATTTCATATCAGCGCGCTATTAGGTCAAGGACTTTCAGTGTTGGAAACTATCAAAGCTTTTAGAAATCTATATTTTTAGATTTGAACAGTTGTCAGTATTCTCAAGTTTCGACCCTTTTACTGCAAGAGAGGTGGAAAAATCAAATATTCTTATTTCATTTTGCAAATTGTTAACTAAGGGAACAAAGACAAACAAAAAGAACCGATTTAGTAACTTGGTTGGAGATTCTTTGAAGTCAAAATTATTATTTCCGCACTCAGTAAAACACAAATCCATGGACAATTAAATTAACCCACTGGTAATGGTAAACAGTTAAAAACCGTTTCAGTTATCTATCACGATCTGAGAGGCATACTAAGAGACAGACATTGCATTGTTTACTTGTTTTTAATGAATTTTGACTCAAGTTTGGCACTTGACTGCAAAACGCTCCTTTATTTTCGCTGCTCGCTCGCTATGAGGCGCGAAGCCCCGAAAGCGTCGAAAGCGTGGATACATACCCGTAGGGCTTATGAGGCGTGAAAAAAAACGACTTCCGGCTTTCCATACAACGAATTCGTTCTGACCGGGGTTTTTAAAATTATCGCGAGATGTCAAAAATTGATTGACAGTTCCACCCACATTGTAAAGTTGGATACGGCTCGATGTCAGCTACAAATATAATTCGTCAATGCGATCAATATTCAATTAAAGATTTATTTTCATAAGCTTTTAGTTTATTTTTTAGTTTATAACACATTTTAATTACTTTTCTACGGCAAGAAATTCCACAAAATGGAAAATTATTCAACCTCCTCCCCAGGGCCTTCTCTACTTTCTTTATGGGGCGTGGCGGAAGCCGATTGAAAACGATGACAGTGGGAATTCTTTGTGGGCTGATGAAATTGCAGTGGATGACTGTTCCTCCTTTCATGGAGAGAAAACAAATACTAGAGATATATATTTTCTAGATTTTTAACACCAAATTTAATCGACCATCTGGTCACTGAACTAATCACATGCATTTTTTTCTACTGTTAATTCCTTTGAGTTATGGAACACCAAAAATTTCTTTTATCTACAATTATTTTTAAAGGCATTTGAAGAAGTTAAAATGTGTTTTTAAGTATCTGATCATCATAACGGACAACATGGTCTGTATGATGGTCAAAGAGTCAGAGAAACTGTTCTCAGACCACCCGATCTGGAGAAAATAATTTAAGAAGATAGTTAAAAAAGACACTGGTTTAAGGAACAATTTACCCCCAAATGGGGATGGTGGATAAGTAGACAGAACCAAACGTACAGATTGAATAATTCTTTACTTTTTTAAAATTATTAGTTAGACTATTATTTTCTTTTCATTTATTTATTTATTTATTTATTTCCGAAATTTCGCGGCAATAGTATAGATACACAGTTCAAAAACACGACGTAATGTTTAAGTATGGAAAACATGTTTTGGACAACTTCAGTATCCATCATCTGTTCAGGATGTTTACAAAATTAGTAACTGTACATATAAAGTTAATAACAAAGAAATGTTGATTATAAATAGTAGAAATAATAGTTAATTACAAATTTGTAAGAATATTACATAATACGGAATACAACGGAATTAGCGGAATACAAAAACGTGATACATATACATATATTACACAATACTAAAGGGATACAACGAAATGTGTGATACTTCTATGAAAAACAAAACATTTGCAGGGTTCACAATCATGTAAGAATTTATTTTCTGTGAGCTGTTTTTTTTTTCAACTTAAGATCAAAGACGCCCTCCGTCCTTGTTATCAACGTTTTGTTTTTTCATAGAAATATCAAGCATTTCGTTGTATCCTTTAGTATTATGTAACATTTTCACAGATGCGATCTATATCTGTATCACGTTTTTGTATTCCGCTAATTCCGTTGTATCTCATATTTAACAACTATTCACCGAAGTGGAGGTGGGTAGTGGTGGTAAATATCCACCACTACCCACCTACACTGAGGTGAATAGTTGTTTTAGTATATACTGAAACAGTGAGATAATATAACGAAAATGATGCTTTTTAACTCATTTATTCCTGTCAACGATTACAATTTTCGCGCGCAAATTGCTGGGAGGTGAATAGCACTTGCTATTCCGAGTTTCAGTAGCCAATCAGAGCACGCCAACAATGCTATCCACTGTTTCAGTATATACTAATATGTAATATTCTCACAAATTTGTAATTAGCTATTATTTCTATTATTTATAATCAACATTTCTTTGTTATTTACTTTATACATGTATATATACCTGGATTTTTGAAAACGGCATCGCCCTAAGTAACCGTTTGTGAGTGTGTTTGGCCTTGTTTTTTTTTGTCGTTCAAAACTCCCAATAATGTTGCAAGTCTTTTTTTCTCTCGCCCTCGCTCCCTTTCCCTCTTCTCTCTCTTCTCTGTGATTTTCGGGCTGATCGGCCGGGGTCATAAAAACCCTTGTTTGGGATAGTTGTAGTGAAATTGCTGTAATTTTCGTTGACCACCTTTTCAAAAATTCAGCTATATATACAGTTACTAATTTTGTAAACATCCTAAGCTGATGATGGATACTGAAATTTTCGAAACATGTTTTCCAAACTTAAACAATGTGTCGTGTTTTTGAAATGTGTAATATTATTGTATTATTTTTTTATTATTTTTAATACTGTATTTTGGGGTCATGGCTCGTGAACGACGACTGTATTGTGATGTATTGTGTTAGGTAGTGTTAGCTTGTATTTTATTGTATTAGGTTGTATTGTATTAGGTTTTATGACGTCAGTCAGTTCGTCGTACATGAGCCATGACCCTGTATTTTTAACTCGTTAATTCAGCCTACAGCTGCAATCGAGTTTTAATAAACTGTCATTATTATTTTAAAAGAAGGGGCACAATTTTCTGAAATTGATTTCTCACTAAATGGGCTCTGAAATAATTTTTTTTTTTTTAAAGATAAAATAAAATTATGATAACAAAAATAGCAGTCTTCTCCGAAAATAACAAAATATTATGCAAGAGCTGGAAAGTTCCCACAATGTACTCAACAGTAACTAAACTGCTAAAACAAAAGGGCAATTTGAGAAAATAACAGAAAGAGAAATAGTGTTACAAAAATAACTAATTAATTAAAATGACCAAATAACAGGATTTTTTCTTGAAAAAATAAAAAAATAACAGGCTTTCGCGAAAATAACAAAGGGTCCATCAATTTAGCAAAAGTATTTTTATAGAAGGGGTTAATTTTAAGTAGGAGACAAATTAAAGATGTTCGTTAACTTTATTTTTGTTATTACCATATTTTTCGCTAAACATGTCATTAACTGCGCCACCCCCAACCAAAGGAATTTTTGTTATTTTTTGGATTGCGCGCAATATAAAAGGGCTTTGAGTGCGTCATCTAATTCTGTACGTACTAGGGGATCAGTTAAACTTGCACTTCGTTTGTGGGCGATGTTTGGCGAGGAAGAGAATGCGGATATTTTGCAGCGTGCGGATGACTGAAAACTGTGGAATGGGAGGATGCATTAGGGAGTACAGGGTTCTACGGTCATGATAACCTGGGCCGTAAGCAGAATTTGTCAAAGAGGGGGTCCTAAATATTGGTCTGTTAACATGTTCACTTGGACGATTCAACTTTCAGCATTATAAATGACAATTAACTATAACACAGCGCTTCCTTTAATAATTAAATCATATTTTGTTCTTAAAGGGCATTGTCTGCTGAAATAGGAAAATACCGCTTAGCCTATTTCCACGTTATATCGCCAAATGCCATCAAATATACAACTTAGTTGGATAAAAAGATTCTATAAAGCAAAACAAAAGCAGTAGTTTGGAGATAAAAAGCGGGATTGCAAGGATTGAAGTGGATTACAGTCCATAAAAAATGGTTTATTGACAGGCTGTCAAGAAATCATTCTTGTGAAATTTTGACTTTTCTAGCCGTTTATTCTGTTTAGTTCATATTTCTTTGCTTCTATCACTTTGACAGTTTTCAGTTTTCAGTGTCCCTTTAACGGCCAGTGTTTCAGACTGACATGATTCAATTCACAATAGTACGAAACTTCTAACTTTTAAAGTTAGTTTGATTTTGGTCAGATTCAGAACTGGAAGTTCCGGTATAAAAGAGGCCTGGCCCGCTCATTCTCATGTTTAGTTGCCAATCAACAACTAAAGCTTTAACAACTAACAAACAAACTTCATTACTTAGACCATTGCTGACAAAGTTCGGAAAAAGCATTACACAAAGTTATATCAGAAGTTTATTACGTAAACTTCTGTTTTATATTTTATTTTGCTAAAATAATTTCATGGTATTTAAAGAACACTCTAGTTCGAACCACGTTTCATGATTGAATGAGGCCTACATTAGCATTTCACACCCAAAAGCTGTGAGATAAAGGACGTACCACCCCTTTTATAGTGGACCTTGGTGTTCAAAGCTACTTCCTGCGTTTTGACGACTACACCATCACTTGCTTAGCCCAGCACAAGTTCAGGAGCAGTCGGTCTCACCTTGTACACTTTTCCCCTTATCGGATGGTTTTCTAGACGGATCTTAGGTATTTTGGAAAAATATGACCCAATGCTTCACATGGCTTGAAACAGTTAGGACATTGAACCTCTTGTAAGCAAGGCCGACTCTGTCTAACACATCCCGTGTATACCGAGTGTATTGTATGTGAGGACTGCAATGCCCACCAGTGCTTTGTTACCTGCGACGACCGTACATGTAATTTGTTTTTCTTTTTCGACAAACGATGTTAACAATCTTTTTTTTTTGTTCTCGAGAGGTTATAATAAAGAGATATGAAACGGTTGATTAACATTATTCTCCCTGAGGCTACGGACCTTTAACAACAAAACACTCATTACATCAAAGGTAAACCGAAATTGCATTTAGAAGCAAATGGAACTCGAACAAATAACATATTTATATATATATATAGAGAGAAAGATCATAAAAAATGATTTCTTTATAGTCTTTATTTTCTTCGGATGTTTAATAAGAAACAAAATGTTACTATTGACATTAAGGGCAAGGGATCAGTGAATCAATCTATTCACCCGAAGGAAAGTAGAAATACTGTCGTCATTACAAACCTCATTTGTACATACAATTCTATGTACCAATAATTCTTTTTTGAGAGAGTTACAATGATCTGGTCCTCGCTTGCGGAACCTTCAGAATTTGGCAAGGAATACAATAATAAGTAAACATTGTACTCAATTCATAGACTAAAATCTCGTTTCTCGGACATATGTATGTAAAAATATAAGCTTTCTCAATTAGCATGCTCTTGATTCTTGTCGACACACAGGAACCACCCAACTGCAAAATGCACAAACAATAGTTCCTTGTATTAAACTTGCCCTAGGTGATCCCATTTATATATACTGAACATCTGGATTCCAATCACTGATATTCTGTGAACAGTAAAATATATATTATAATCCCGTTTTTCGGTTCACAGGGGATTGTAGGGTGAGTTCTAGCTGACACTGGTAAATGGTTACACATGCAGCACTTGAAAAGTCAATAAATTGTCTTATTTCACTAGTCTGCCCTAAAAATTAACTATAATCGTAGCAATAAAACTGTTCATCTGACTTCTGTTTTTACCTTTTAAACACAGCATTTTTTATAATCAACCATGAGTTAAAACGGTTTGTAGATGACTGGTCCTCAAGTTAGAATTGCTCCATTTTACGTGTATACATCATCCTCACTCAAGCTTGAGATAATGTGAGTAAGCGACACAACTTGACGCTCAATTTTTAAAGATCACGCCGAGAGCAGTTCTTGCATTCACAAGAGCGAATTTGTGAAACTTTAATGGACTTTTGACATCCATCGCCAAATCGAACGGTTCTTTCTACAAATTTTTTTGGAGCACAGCATAGGCATTTCGTTTGAAATCTTGGCTCGTTGTCACCTTCGCTGGCAATGGGTATAGCGTGTGAGTAGCATGTACCAACACATATGCCCAACTTGACCCTCGTCTGCATACAGTTGTAGCCACCTTGCACTGAGATCACCTCCTTATATCTTTTATAACGGCAGCTGTTTTTGTAAGTAGACGTACTCGACGCCTGCAACAGTTGAAAAGCAAGGATGAACAGCCAGATTTCTGCCAGACGATTACACTTCCACATTATCTGCAGTTAAGAAACAATAAATATTTCATGCTTAATCTGCCAATTATAGGCTATCCTATGGCGCAACAAACTTCTGGTATCAAAAACGTATCTTATGATAGATTTTGCGGTAGCTTACTTGTCGTGACAATAGGGGTCACACAGACTACTGTGGAAAAACACTCAATTCTGAAGGAATTTTGTCAAGAAACGTCAATACATCGACATTCTGGCGCCACAATTTACGTAAACTTGCATAGAAAATATCACTAAGGGAGCGTGAACAAATGTTTGTCCGTTACCTATTCATTAAAACCAAAGTTAGCGGCTCGCATGCTAGCAAATTAAAATTCCTTGGCTTACCAGGGTAACGAGAACCGTAAAATCTAATGACTGAGCCAATATAAAGCAAATGCCAAGCTTTGAAGTACCTTTGAAGTGCGTGTGCGATTCTGTGTTAGCAGTGAACGAAATGAGGTCGCTTGTCTTAATAGGACCATTGTAGTAACGTATATAACAATGACTAGTGGGGTGGCTGACAAAGCTAATGACCCAATAATGACCTATTGTTTTCCATGCGTATATTAGCTGTCCTTAACTTGATGTTCCGTTTCACGCTTTTCATCACAACAAACTAGAGGTATTTATATCAAACGCAAACAACGAAATTCACGGCAAACAATGAGCTTTTTCACACGTATATTAGTACAGGCCACAGAATTGGATACAATTTTCACGTCAGTAGTTCCACATCCTAGTAAAGCCATCAGTGTTACAATTATTAAGCTTCCAAGAAAATTATTATTGACAATAAATATTTCGGTCCCCACCACAAAAGATGAATTTTTCTTACCGGCTGTCAAACTAATAATAGCTTCAAAATGAAGTGGTACATCAAGGCAATATTCTCTAAATGATAAAATTCGTATTCTCATTACTGCTCTAATTATGAATACACCAATACCGCATTGGGAAATTAGTCGTTGATCATTCTTTATGAGGGTTAGAATGATATTGATAGGGCCAAAGGCAAACGTGTTTGCGGTTTGTTGTAATATTTGTTTGTTGAATTCCGTCTTTTTGTTCCTTATATAAAAATAGAATCTGCGTTTTGATACAGGAAATGAGACGTGTTTGCTCCCCCTGCTGAGGAAGTCCATCCTACTACAAAAATATATTCGGCCAAAAACGGTGTTTAGTATATAGTATAAAGCGGTATCGTCATAAAACGCTATTCTCTCTATTTTTGTTCACGTATATGAATGGGTGTGGTAATGCCTTGTCAAGAAAAACGTGTGAATTTTGGGCCTATAAGGAAATATTACACAGACGAATTGTAGTAATTCAAGCACGAAATTACGTAAAAGAGTAAACAAGTATAAAGCAAGTAAGTAATTAACTAAATAAATGCCGGTATTAAACAACATATTTTTTTAAAGATTAAACAAATACAAATAAATGGGCCCCAGTATGATGCACTGATTTTCTTTTTGCTTTTAAACAATTGTTTATCAAGCAACACTAAAAATAATTCGAAGAGAACTAAACTAGTGCGAGCAAGTTCCTTATTCAAGGATGTCTCTCATAATAAATCAATGCAGTTGTCTGTCTTTCCATATTCAACCAATATTGCACACACCTCCCTCAAGCTCTCTCGAGGGTAATATCATAATGCATTCTCTATGGATACTCAAGATAAACTCCAAGTGAAAAGGAGCCGACATATGACGTTTTCGTCCTGTGGGATCGATATTCAGTCAAAAACTCGTGACGCTCGTGAATGAACACGTAATGCACGTGAATAAACACGTGAGGGAATGACACGGAAAGCCTTTGCATGTACCATTTAATGTCTCTGAGCGACCAACTCTTTCCGGCGACATCTTGCACATGCTACTGCCGTTTCTTCCTCATATCCAAGGAGTGGGCGGATTTGCATCATGTTATTGTTATTATTATTATCATCATTATTATTTTGCAGAACGAGACTGCTCACAGTCACCCTATCTTAGGTGTGGCGAATGGTTAGTCAAATTTCACGGATTTCACAGTCTCGTTTTCTGAGCAGTTCTCTGCGTCGGTTATCGGAGTCTCCATTTTTTCGCTAAACCATCTTACAGTTTCGGTCTCGGTCTTCCATTGCCGTCTCGCAACATGTTGAATTTACCATTTGCCACACCTTATTTTAACGACTCTCCAAAGAAGACCACTTTCTTAGCGTTCTCATCCATTAATAATCGATTAGGCTTAAAAGCGGGAGCACTACATCATTAATCAATTGCATTTTATGGCCTATTATAAGCTACATAACTCTCCCAGTACTCTGACAGTTTTTCATTTAAATTATTTGACAACAGTAATCAGACATACAATCGAAACTCCCTGTGAGACATTTTGTTAGCGACTACCTCCCCTATAGATGACCGACTTTTCTGGCACTTTAGATGTTGCATATGGGAGGTTCGATTTTCTCATACGCAAGAGCTTAATACCGAACTTCGATGAGATCTAATCAAAAACAAAAATCATGTTCTTACGCTGCTCGATCATGTATCTATAACAATCGTTATTATGCATGTATTATCCAAGAAACGCGCTAAACTTAGGTTTCTTTTATAAATTGTACCGTGTGTGCTCAGACATGCAGACAGTTAGCGTGCCCGACAAATTTTAAAACATAATGAGTAATCAAAAGATTTATGCTTTGAACTGTAGAGGTCGTATACATGCAGAGTTTTTGTAAAAAAATTGAGCCATTTTGTTATTTGTCGGCCGCTTGCTTGTTGATGGCGATGTCAATATAAATAGTTGTGGCTTCAATGTTGGGCCATTAGTCATGATTACTAAGATGCCAAGTGAAACTAACCCGGACGTTTCTGAGCGTTAATGGTGACGCAGTAAGACGACTTGCCACATAAAATTGAACCATTTCTAGCACTTATGAACTTGCTGGTTCGGCTACTGAGTTACCGGCGACGCGAAGAGAATATTTTCTAGTTAGCATAGGCGCCATATTTTAGTATTGCATGCATGGTGGTGATGCAGAAACACGACTTACCACAAACAATTGGACAATTTTCCACTGGTAACCTAAAATTTCTGTTTTGGTTAGTTTCGACGGGTTTTCCACAATTTCAAACTCCACTCTGGGAAGAATGTTACCATGTTATCTTTAAATTTCTGTCATCTTGATCAGGTATTGCTTAGTACGTGAATGGGCAAGAGATGAGTCAAAAGAAGAACAGTAAATTTTGAACAATACTGAACTAATAGGACACAGCAGAACTTCCTTCTGTACCCTTCCTAAGAATCACACTTCTTTTCATCCCACAAACTAACAAACAACGTTTCATGGGGTGCATTCGATTGGCCGCATTTCCGAATAATTACTCACAGCATCAGATACCTCGCTCTTGCCGTCAAACGAAAAAAGTTCAGAATATCTTTCTTAACTTTCAGTGACTCACATTTTAGATGTTGTAATCATTTTGTTGATTCTAATGACAATCAAACGAACTCTAATACGTTGATGGACAGCTATGGACAGTACGAAAAACGGGAATAACTCATGCAAAATACAACGTACCTTTCTCGAAAATAGGATGCCTTTTTAGCTTATGTACCGTACCAGAGGATGTTTAAGATCAGCAGACGGGTTCGTTTAGCAATTCACTATCGTTCACTAGAGAAAACAAGAAGATTAACATTCGATAATTAATAAAAGCCAATTTTATAACATGGCATCGGCAGCCCAAGCAACAAAGCAACTAGATTACTATCACTAAGAGTAAGGGCACAGTTTGCCAACAACGGTCAGTTTGTCAACTTGGTAAGATAGCTACACCAGTAAAACAAATCTGTTGATGTAAAGAAAGTAAACATGTAACTGGTAAAGTACATCTATCACAACTAGCAATTAATGTGACCTAGTTTTCAAACATGTACCAAACCTGTGTCGAGTTTTCAAGGAATTGCACTTAGATCAACTAGTTATCTTTGCATTCGATTGGTACGCGATCGCAATGATCATCTGCTTTGACCTTTCAAATGCTTAACCGAAAACGGCATTAAGTAAAAAAAAAGTCCATTACCGATTTACAACCCTGTGTTTCGGTTGCATTTGATAAATGCATTCAAAACACATGCAACCACCTTGAGAATATATTACCCTTAGGCCTTCCAAAGCTAAAAGCTAAGTGCGTGGGCATTCAATTCCACCTGTGAGTTAGAATTTGGACGTGGCTCAGTTGTATCGGCATTGTGACAACTCCTTCACATCGAGACTATACTTAATCTTACCTTTTTCTCTGCTCTGTTATTGCACTGTGAAATCACGCATTTACCACTTCCTTCCGTGACTGTGGTTTTGTGGTTTACTGTTATTTTTTTTCCGTCTATTGATGGGTGGGTTAGTCTGATCTCTCGCCGGATCAGTAGTTATTTTAATAGCCAATAATGTATACACCTGACTTAAGTGTCAGTGATTTCAACTCAAAATCGCACACGATCGGATCTACCTAATGTTTGAACCAGCATGCAGGTGACCACAAGATTCACTTGAATGGACAGTTTACAGTGTATTCGACAAACTAACAAAGCATCTCTGAGTTGTTTTCAGAAGACATTGAGTATAAAAGCTATAACCATTTTGGGCAGAGCAAAACAATACTTTTCGCTGTTGCGGAAAATCGGCACTGTATAATTGACGTTTGAACCCTCAATTCGTTAATTTATGTAAAGTAAATGAAGTATTCACAGCACGTATTCGTGTGGGAACATTTTAAGAAACACAGCGCTCAAGAGGCTTAGTCAATTAACAGAGTATTGTCAAGGTGAATACAGTGTGCGGTCATGAAGGTAGGCACACAACACGCTACTGCGCGTGTTATTATCCTACTCCGCAGGATGCACCTAAAGCGCAACTCCACATTATCACTTAAACAATTCGTTTCACACAAAAAATACTGGCATTAAGTCAAAATATATATTTCTTACCAAGTGTGAACACTAAGAAAGAAGATTTTGCACCTGCACTAGGCCTTTTTACTAGGGTTCGTACGTTTCACTGGATCAGAGGTAAACCTTGATTGATATGCAACAGTTTCACGTATGAATTTGTGGATGAGCAGCCGAACTGTGACCATTCAAACACACGCTATCAGGGAGCAACATTTTAATGTGGCGTATTAAGTTTTGTAGATCTTACAAAATAAAAATTTTCGATTTTTTTTGTCTGATCTTGACCTTGGAGTCCGGATGTTCTTGGGAGAAAAAATGGGTTTAATACTCATCGTGCATTCTAAAACCTTAGAACAGTGTCCCCAATTAGTCGGCTGCTATGTTACTATATTGTCACTTAAATTAAATATAGGACGACTACTTAAGACCTGTACTTAATTAAACCAGTAATTCCGCTGGAATAACGTTCCAGATTTTTACACGATATATGATCAAGTACCTTGATGAAGGACCATGTAAAATGGGACCCACGGCAACACTTGTGGTTTATAGGGCAAAACGGTTCGATCAATATTACGGAGACTGACCAATTGAAATGATAACACCCCGTGAAGTTGAAATCATCACCTGGTAAAACATATATAGCTGAGTGGGGTAAGAAATGCTTCTCGAAACCAACAATACAACTTTGTTTTGTAAAGTCGACAATTTAAGACAAAAAAAAAAAAAACTATAAGAAAGTTAATGTAGTGAGGCCAGAAATGCCGAATTAAGTTACCAAACTTTGAAAACTTTACGGAGTTAGAAAAACGAACTCAGTAAATGTTCATTTAAAATTTTGGCCTTCGTGCTGCGAAACTGTAAGTTTCGATTTGAAAAGTGTTTTATTCCAAAACTAAAAGCTTCTTAGGTGCCTTAAGGTCTAGCTGTAGAATACTTACGCTGAGGGGGTAATTCGCAGGGACACATGCCAGGTTTCATACTTGCAGTATTAAAAGCATGCTTGAACTTCCATCCATATTTTGTTATAGACATTTTAATAACAAACAGCACCTACGACATCAAGGGGAAAGGTCAAGGGGATCATCTCTCTTTGGTCAAAACTCTACTAAATATTTGCTTAACCTTTGCTTAAACATGTCAAACATGAACTGTTCTTAGAGGACCGAGATGAAAGTATCAAATGATTCTTCGAAAATAGAATAAACCGTAATCAGATTTAAACGATTTTTTCCAAGACAATAATAATAAAAAATAAAAAGACCAATTTTTTCGAGTTGCAATTCATTTCCATCCTGGCCATCTGCAGCCAAAGACACTTACTGATAGTTTCATTGTACCAGTATAATAATAATTAACAAAGCAAGAGCATTATTTTTAGATATTAATCGATACAAATATGTTTTTTCCCTTTTCAAAGTGATACTAAAAATAGGTGACATTGCCTCTTTAGGCCACTTGAAACGAAAGTTTAGAGTACAGGGTGTTTCAAAAGTTCGTAGACATTTTAAAAAGTCTATTATATACATCATCCAGATTTTGTATTTTTCTGTACATTTTCTTACAGACATTAACAAATCTTATTGTTTATTGATTTTTAGAACTATTCTACAAGTGGAATAAAAAAAATCGCTGAAATAAATATTTTCTCACCAAAAGGTACAAATCTGTGTCGTGCGTGCTTCTGGACTTTCCCGCCATTTTTTGTCTGTTTTCAGTTGCAACTCTTTCATTTGATATCATTTGCAAGTATCGGTCCTAAAAAATCCCAAAAAGCAGTATATTTAAGAGCGGACATCGTTAGAAAATGTTATTGACAAAGGGGAAGTATTCCAATATACCCCGCGGTAGCTGATCGATGAAATCGATAATAGAGGATAATAACAATCTATACCAATCAAAATCAATTAATGGAATATCGATAGCAATCATCGGACAATCAATGAGGTACATTTTTTGGGACCTTTCACCCATTGGCATCGACTTTGAATATCATTCACAGCTTGTAAAATTGGAAAGGATTTTCATTTGTCATATTGGTTTTGATTGTTGCGCTTTATTCTATCCTCTGGTCTGTACTTTGATCTACCATAAGACGGGTTTGCAAAACAAGAAACTTTCCATAACTGCGAAACGGTAACACACTTCAAATCTTGAAAACAAAATGCGTCAGTTATAAAAAATAAAGGCAATTTAAAAAGCACGTTGCCTAACTTGGAAGTTATACTGTCACGTTTTGACAATCGATAGCATACATTTTTTCATGCGATACCAATAGATATCAATTAACTAATTAGTATGTCAGTTAGTATCGATTGAAACACCGATTATCGACTGGCCACCCTGGGAATATCCACCTAAATGTGGAATCGTCGTAAAAAAAGCATAAACCATAAACGATAACTTGTTCTTAACTGTGCTCTAGACTTATTTATCTCAAAGGTAAATATGATCATGTCACTTCACTACTTAAGAGTCTGCACTGGCTGCCTATTGAACAGAGGATTGTTTTCAAAATTTTACTTATCACCCATAAAGCACTCCATGGCAAAGCTCCTAAATACATTACGGACCTTCTGATGCCATATTATCCTACTAGCCACCCTTCGATCTTCTGGAAAAAATGTTCTCCAGAAGCCGCGATTCAATCTTAGTACTTATGGTGGGCGATATTTTGTTGTTGGTGCACCAACTTTATGGAATCCCAGGGTATGGAACCCCAGGGTATGAAACATGTTACCAATCGATGTACAACCACTAACACTTAAAAAAAAAAAATGAAAACTTGGCTTTTTAAACAAGCATATTTAAATAATTAATTTTTAGTGATACTTTGTTTTTTTTAATGAGTATTTAGTTTTAATTGATTTTATGTAAAGCGTCATTGAACTTTGGGAAATGGTGCTATAAAAATTGCTTATTATTATAATTATTATTAATACTGCATACATGACAAGTAACCTTTGTAAACATCCATTGTTTGGTATTTTTAAATACCAAATCTTAAAAGATCTCCGTCGGAATAAAGCATAAACGATACGATGGAATACTGGATACATGACAAGTAACCTTAGTAAACATCCATTGTTTGGTATTTTTTTTCTTAAAAGATCTATTCTTTAAAGATCTATTATTTCGTAAGATATATTTAGAGGATGGTTTTGGGTATACTGTGTTATAATGTGCAATCCATCTGTTCAGAGACCACGTGAATATTTTCTTGCTGAAATGAAAACCATTGGTGTTTTTTTTTTTACTTATTGCTCAGGTACTACAAATAAATCTACATAATACAGCGTACTACAGTGTATTCCTACAAGAAAATCTACATAATTTAGCATACTCGTCCAATTGTTCAAAGAGGCATACAATTAATATATATAGTTAGGCTTAGCCTAACAGCGGCGCCCTCTGAAGACCCTCTGAACAAGCTTAACCAAGATGAAACTTAACTTATAGGTGAAAGGTCGGAAGCACAAGAATTAAGATTAATATTGACGACCGGGCTATTTTTCAATTTTAGCAATTCTCAAAAACAGTATTACCCAACCGTCTGCACAGTACATTTAGACCGTTCAAAAGTTCACAAAAACAACTTTTTCTCCGTCTAGAATAACTATTACGACTACTGTTAAAAAAATACAGTTGTTGCTTGTCAAAAAATGCCTGAGAAACTGATTTGGAAATCAAAATTGCCAAAAATACACAAACATATTTGCATACGGCCACGCGAGTGAAGTTAGAACAATAATAAAATTCAAGTCTTGTTTTGTTTACATAAAATCGCTTTTCAACCTATGTAATGAATGAACAAACACATAAAAATGGACAACACAATCTTCTTTCGAAAAATTTTATTCAAATCTCCATTAGTTTATGTTGAAAAGCAAAACGCGAACCATATATTTATAGCTCATAGAGGCCGAGCTGTCTTCGATGAAAGAAATCAAAACGAGTGAATTTGAGAACGTTTCATAAACAAATCTCCAAAACTAGCGAGAACACAAAGAAAAAGTCAATCACAGATTGATATCAGCATAAATTCCCATCGAAAAATGTATTTTGTTTTACCTTTAAGTCACTAGACTGCTTGGAAATTCATTAAAACTCCGCTTCTTCGGTCCTGAAATCCGTAATAAAAACAAGGCATCTCCCCGCATTGATAAAAACGTATGAGGGTTCCTCGAAGCAAGATTTTATCCTCGAAAGCTCTTCTTTTTCCACTAAAGCGGCTTCTGAGTATCCCTTAATTAGTATCCCTGTCTTGAGTAGCAAACCGCGAAAAAATGTAGAGAAGTAACGACTTTACTGCTCAGCTAAACACTGCGAAAGATCCAACTTTTTTAAAACTTTAAAAAGTGTTTACCGAGCTGACAGCTGCTAGCCGCGCGTGTGGCGTACGCTCGGACGGACGGACGAACACACATGTAAAGACGCCGCCCGCGAAACATTCCGCTGGCCATGACCATGAAAAATGTCGAGCATGGGTTCTAATATATATAGATAGGCTGAGCCTATAACAGTGTAGCACTTTGAACAAGCTTATAAAGGTGAAACTTAACTAAGGTGAAAGGTCGGAAACACAAGAATTAAGATTGACGACCGGGCTATTTTTCAATTTTAGCAATTCTCAAAAACAGTTAGGTTATTACCCGACCGTCTGCAGAGTACATTTAGACCGTACAAAAGTTCACAAAAACAACTTTTTCTCTGTCTAGAATAACTATTACGACTATTTTCCGAATAAAATACAGTTGTTGCTTGTCAAAAAATGCCCGAGAAACTGATTTGGAAATCAAAAATACACAAACATATTTGCATAAGGCAACGCGAGTATAAAATCTAAGTCTTGTTTTGTTTACATAAAATCGCTTTTCAGTCTATGTAATGAATGAACAAACACTTAAAAATGGATAACACAATCTTTTTTCGAAAAATTTTATTGAAATCTCCATTAGTTTATGTTTAAAAGCAAAACGCGTACATTTGTAGCGCATCGAGGCAGAGCCGTGTCTTCAATGAAATTCAGGAAATTAATACAACCGAATTATTAAGCTACACGTTTATAAACAATTCCCCAAAACTAACGAGAACACAAATAAAAAGTCAATCACAGATTGATATCAAGATAAATTCCCATCGAAAAATGTAATTTGTTTTACCTTTAGGTCCCTCGCTTGCTTGAAAATTCTTTAAATCTCCGCGTTGGTTCTGAAATCCGTAATAAAAACAAACATCTCCCGCATTGATATAAACGTATGAAGGTCCTCGAAGCAAGATTTTATCCCTTAAAGCTCTTCTTTTTCCACTAAAGCGGCTTCCGAGTATCCCTTATTTAGTATCCCAGTCTTGAGTAGCAAACCGCGAAAAAATGCAGGGAAATAACGACTTTACTGCTCCACTAAACCCCGCGAAAGATCCAACTTTTAACTGAAGTGTTTACCGAGCTGACGGCTGTGTAGCCGCGCGTGTGGCGTCATACGCGCATGTTTTGCGACGTCATACGCGCCCGCGAATTAGCCCTGCCCAACGGACACACGTCACGGAGGCGCGCCCGCGAGAAACATTCCGCTAGCCATGACCATGAAAAATGACGGGCACAGGTTCTATGAGTATGGGGCTGCGCAGCCGGGCCTTCGGCCCGGCGAGTGCTCCGCTAAAAAAACAATAATTTCTACCTTTATTCTACCCATTATCTTTTTTTTAGCAGTGATGTAAAAAACATTACATAGATGATCACACTAGACGATCAAATGGTGTAGTTAAACTTTTACTATTGTTCTATTTCTATTATATATAAAACTCTAAGCCTGTTAAGGTTTTAGAAACTCACTGCCCAAGTAGTAATTGATGCGATTAATTAATTACTTAACTGTTAGATTGATAAGCATTTGATTATACGAGGTGCTGTTTGAAAATTTCGAGAAAATCAACGGGTGTTACGTACACCGAGGGTGTTACATACACCGAGGGTAATTAAAGTCACCACCATCAAGGGTTTCTTTACATTTATTCAGTTGTTTATTTTCATTTATTTACATTCGATAAGGATAGTTATCTGAGGTAGAGTATTAAACAAATCAACGTTTTGCTGTTTGATATTTTCGAGGGTAAGAAACATTCGGGTATTTCTCGATGTTGCGGAAATTATTGTTGGTTAGTGTTTGTTTTGTGCTGTGGGTATTGTTCAGTAAAAATATAAACATTGTTTTTAGTGGACGAGCACTTAGCTATCCAGCAGCGAATTTGCTGCAGCTAATTTACAGGCACGCCACTCAAATAAGGAAACAAATATTGCAAATTGAACATAAGATGTAAAAAAATCCCAACTGGCAGGAGGCAGACCAGTCAGCTATTTTTACAAGCGTGGCCGAGTCATTGAATTCGGGTCTACCGTGAAACAACTCCAGTTTAACCGGTCATAGCGGGACTTGAACTCGGGCCCTCCCGATTTGAAGTCCAGCGCCCTAACTACTCGACCACTCGACCAAGCTGCCTCCTCAGTGTCTTTTGAATCTTTTGTTTTACGTCATTTGATGATCGCAACATCCACAACACCAAGAAACTGCCAAACATTCGTTTCAGTATTGATCGTGTAAAGGAAGGCTTTTCTTTGGACCTTTGATCAACCAGAAAGCAAATGACCACAACGTTGCTTCCCAACACCGGATACCGAACGACAACAACCATTCTTAAACGTTATGTTAAACTGGAACAACGTCAATTCGGCTTTAATTCTGCCAATTTATTTGCTGTACCTACTGCTGTTGATAAGCTGAATGTAACAAAGAAAGGCGTTGGGGACTCGAAAAGTCCCCAGCCCTTGTCACATGCATGCATTTAAAGTTTGGTTGCTGCAAAAGCCTTTCTAAAAGTTTATTACACCAAACAGTGTTGGAACCATTCTGAGGCTGTTAAGTTGAGCTGTGAGTGACGCTCCGTACGCTTTTACGGAACCCAGATCATCCTCGACCTTCTGAAGCAAGTTCTACAACAAGGAAAATAAAAAGAAAATTCAGCATCGTGTTTATATTTGAACCACAAAAATAAAACGTGTACAAATAAACAAGTAAACAAAAAATAACAAAATGAATGAATAGAAAAATAGGCAAACAGCAAACTAAATAATAATCGGAAGTACTTATCTGCCCTGCAGTTTAGCGGGTGCTTCATGCATAACGTTAACCATGAAGTACAGATGTATGCCAAATGGGGTTGTCATTTTTTGAGGGCACACTAAACATGCTTATAGTTACTCGTTGCGGGATCTCTTAGTTTGCCTGCATTAGAAACTAGACATAGTGACAAAGGGAAAATGGTATCCCTTCTTTTTTCGTGACTGGAAGAGTCAATAAAAGCGCCTAACTAACAAAAAATCATATCGACCCAAACAAGCAAACAACTATTAACAAAGTGAGAGTTAAAGATACCTTCAATTCTTCCATTTCTTTGTTAAGTGAAATGTTCTCCTCCTGTGATGAAAGAACCATTTTTCTAAGTTCCCTCAGTTCAAGCTCACGGTCTGTTAGAAAATAAATGAACGCAAACAAAAAACAAGACGTTATAAAGTGCTTTGCAAGAAACTTTTTCTTTTGTACTGAATTAATTATTTTTATTGAAACCGGATACTGAATACAATTTGTTTTATTTCATGTGACATGGCATGTACTGTATCATTTGAAATTACATGAATCACCATAGCAGCGTCGAATACTATTAAGTAATGCTCCACATAAGAACGATAGCAAACTTCATTGTTCTGCGGCATTGGCTCTTTCCCACATGGAATATCTTCTTTGATTTCAATAATAGAGGAGGAGCTGATGGTTGGTAATTTTATTTCATTATAAAAATAAAGAAAATCCATTTGCGTCAAATAAATTTTAGGAAATGCTCGTGCTCAACCAACAGAATAGCAGAAGACAATAGCTAATAATTTTGCTTCTTTGGTGAAGTTCCCCAAATACAATATCTTTTAAAAATTGCATGTTGTGCGATTGGGTCTCAAATTACTTGAAACCTTAACAAAATTAGACAAAATGCACTTTGAACCCAAAAACCGCTAAAAAGTTAAGGCTTAACTTTTTAGCGGTTTTTGAGTCTAGGCCAATGAGATCACTAGTTGTAACAATGAAAAAAGTTGACATTCCGTCGTGCATTGCCGTTCAGCGCTATCCTTCTTATGCGGATCATTACTTAAAATCATTACTTATTATTATTATTATTATTATTATTATAATTATTATTATTATTATTATTATTATTATTAAAACGAATCAACGGTTAAAATTTCCATATTCCCCAACTTCTCTTCAAAATATCAATTTTCACTGTATCAGATCTGACCGTGAATTTCCCTAACCATTTCCTGACATGTTGCAACCCTGTTCAAATTAAGCAATGCACAGATCAGTCTGAGAGTTGTAAATAGCTGTGAATATTTTAATTCACATTGAGACAAACGCTTTACAAATGCGTCTTCAGTGTCAGTTGTATTCAGCCAAAGTGGATTATTCTTCAGCAGTCATTTGTTTCCTTAATTTACGAAGCAATAAATAACATGACGTGTTTATGTCGATTTTAGCTGACGAAATGTTTATCAACAAACCTTTTCAATTCCAAACACCTCTTCAAACAAACAAACTTTGTTTTAACCCAATCAAGGAACATCCACTGATACATTTACTTACTCAAGTTCTGTTCCAAGAACTTCTCGGTGAATTGTGAGATGGAAAGCATTGGTTCAGTTTCAGTTGGTATAAGGGTATGTCCACCGTGTCCCACGTGCACTGTATCGGCGTTAACAGGTATATCACAAGTGTCCTGAACTATTTTCTCATTGCCGCCGGCATTTTGTTCCGCTTCACGTTCAAATTCTCCAGTCAGCTGACTAAGATGCTGTTTACCGAAGAGGTGTTCCTTCTTGTTGTGCATCGAGCTAAAGAACTGGTTACACACCCTGCAGTACAGTTCATTACCGTCGTCTTCCTAAAGGGAAAAATAAAAACAAGCTAAAAACTAACGTTCAATTAAGTATCATTATTTTCGTCTTTCTGATGCAATCGTTGAGGGTACAGTTAATAGGGAAGATCCATGATTTTTAACCATCACCAATAGTCTATTAACTACCCACCATTGACCAACATTAAATCAACAGTTACCTGCTTGTTGACCAACAGTAAGCCAACAGATGAGTAACGCTTTTATCGAAATACTGTCAGTAACAATATAAACATGCCTGCTGTCAGTTTTCCAACAGTGGGCAACGCCAGCTGTCAGTTAACTACTGGCCCAACTTACATGCAGGCTGTTACAACTTACATGTAGGCTGTTACAACTTACATGTAGGCTGTTACAACTTACATGTAGGCTGTTACAACTTACATGTAGGCTGTTGAGCAGCTGAGAGTTGAAGCTGGAAGACCTTTTCTGGAGCCGTCCTTTGATTTTACCAAGCACAAAAAACACCACATGCGACATGCATTCTGTTAACTTTATTATTCTGGACTCATAATGTTACCGGTTACACAGCCCAAATAGAACAAAACAAATCAATAATTTTCTTACCACTTGGTCGTTTAATAGTAAGCTAGAAGGCACTTCCTCTGCAGTGTCCACTCCTGTGAAAAATAATTTTTTCTCATTGGTTGAGGACATACAGCTGATTCACAATGGTATAGAATCGTGAAGTAATATATCTCAAACAATCTCTCTCAAACAGCAGATATTCATAGCGGAGCACTCGCCGGGCCGAAGGCCCGGCTGCGCAGCCCCATACTCATAGAACCTAGCCCGTCATTTTTCATGGTCATGGCTAGCGGAATGTTTCGCGGGCGCGCGTGTGCCCTCCGCCCTCCGTCGCGCAGGTAGCTCCGTCGCGCAGGACTAGCTCGCGGGCGCGTATGACGTCGCAAAACATGCGCGTACGACGTCATGTTGAAACCAAAGCGAGGCTTTTTTTTTCGCGCGGTTACACGGCCGAATGTCACGTCAGCTGGGAAAACACTTTGATGTTTTGCTGTGTTTACTGAGCTGAGAAAACGGTTTAAGGTGGCTCGATGGTGTTTTTTTCTGTGCCGACCACTCTTTTTCAATCACGTATTTGGATATCTTATTCAGTATTTACCTAAATACTCATGGCACACACTTACTAGGGAAAAATTGAAGTTTCCATTTCAGTTGTATTTTTTGCGATCGAAGCGTCCTTGGCAACGATACGTTGCTAGGCGTAGTTTTACTTGTGAGGCCGCCGTCGGCCTGTATGAGAAATTTTGGTAACTCGCTCTTGGGGACTGAAAGAGTACCACAATGCACACATTTTAGCCAAGTTTGGTTAACTTCTGTGAGAGGATTTTTGAATGGCGCGAGTTTACTTATTTTAGGGTTAAATTTGGTAAAATATCAAAGTTTGTTGTATTTCACCCCAAACTGAGAGATCGAGGACCTAATGCCGATTTCAACTTTACTCATTCATAAGAACAACTATTGTACCTTATTTGTTTGGCTCTTTTGGCGGATTGACGGTTTTGGATTTTTCCCTGTGCCGAGTTATAATAATCGAAATTTACGATGTTTTTGCAACAAACGAGCAGAGAATCTTATGACCTCGCTTATTTTAAAAATCTGAGATAGAATTTCCCAAGAATAAGCGAACTATAAATTTGGACCTTCTTTTACTTAGTCTCCAAATTTCGTGTTGGTTGAAATGCTGTGAGACTTGTACGCTGAACGTCGAGTTGGTAACATGCGCGCTAGTATTTTCAGAGATTTCTTGTTCTCCGAGATGTTTACAATTCATGATCTATTCTGCATATTTCATTGTTCTGAAATGACACCTGCACGCGAATTCCAGTCTAGCACGGGCGGAACCAAAACGCTTGATTAACTTCCGAAGACCTGCCGATTATGGTAATAAACTCTTCTGTTAGACACGCTTATTGTAGCGTTTTTCACGTCTTTTAATAAGGGAAATAATTGCTGCCTTGACAGTGAGTAAAAATTTCTGTTTTCTGTTTGCGGCATGCTCTTGCTATTTTTAGGTCAATTACGTGTTTAACGTTGATGTTCAACAGCTCACCTGTTATTTCATGAACACATTGCCAGGACTGATGAATTACCATAATCGGCAGGTCTTCGGAAGTTAATCAAGCGTTTTGGTTCCGCCCGTGCTAGACTGGAATTCGCGTACAGGTGTCATTTCAGAACAATGAAATATGCAGAATAGATCATGAATTGTAAACATCTCGGAGAACAAGAAATCTCTGAAAATACTAGCGCGCATGTTACCAACTCGACGTTCAGCGTACAAGTCTCACAGCATTTCAACCAACACGAAATTTGGAGACTAAGTAAAAGAAGGTCCAAATTTATAGTTCGCTTATTCTTGGGAAATTCTATCTCAGATTTTTAAAATAAGCGAGGTCATAAGATTCTCTGCTCGTTTGTTGCAAAAACATCGTAAATTTCGATTATTATAACTCGGCACAGGGAAAAATCCAAAACCGTCAATCCGCCAAAAGAGCCAAACAAATAAGGTACAATAGTTGTTCTTATGAATGAGTAAAGTTGAAATCGGCATTAGGTCCTCGATCTCTCAGTTTGGGGTGAAATACAACAAACTTTGATATTTTACCAAATTTAACCCTAAAATAAGTAAACTCGCGCCATTCAAAAATCCTCTCACAGAAGTTAACCAAACTTGGCTAAAATGTGTGCATTGTGGTACTCTTTCAGTCCCCAAGACCCCAAGAGCGAGTTACCAAAATTTCTCATACAGGCCGACGGCGGCCTCACAAGTAAAACTACGCCTAGCAACGTATCGTTGCCAAGGACGCTTCGATCGCAAAAAATACAACTGAAATGGAAACTTCAATTTTTCCCTAGTAAGTGTGTGCCATGAGTATTTAGGTAAATACTGAATAAGATATCCAAATACGTGATTGAAAAAGAGTGGTCGGCACAGAAAAAAACACCATCGAGCCACCTTAAATTAAAGTCGTTATTTTCCTGCATTTTTTCGTGGTTTGCTACTCAAGACAGGGATACTAATTAAGGGATACTCAGAAGCCGCTTTAGTGGAAAAAGAAGAGCTTTCAGGGATAAAATCTTGCTTCGAGGAACTATATACGTTTTTAGCAATGCGAGAGATGGGTTCGTTTTACGGATTTCAGCACCAAAGCGGAGATTTAAAGAATTTCCAAGCACAGTAGTCGCCGGAGGGACTTAAAGGTAAAACAAATTACATTTTTCGATGGGAATTTATCTTGATATCAATCTGTGATTGACTTTTTGTTAATGTGTTCTCGTTAGTTTTGGAGAATTGTTTTTAAACGTGTAGCTTAAATTCAGTTGTATTAATTTCTTGAATTTCATCGAAGACACGGCTCGGCCTCGATGCGCGTTTTGCGTTTTGCTTTTAAACATAAACTAATGGAGATTTGAATAAAATTTTTCGAAAGAAGATTGTGTTGACCATTTTTATGTGTTTGTTCATTCATTACATAGATAGAAAAGCGATTTTATGTAAACAAAACAAGACTTAGATTTTATACTCGCGTCGCCTTATGCAAATATGTTTGTGTATTTTTGCAATTTTGGTTTCCAAATCAGTTTCTCGGGCATTTTGTGACAAGCAACGAGTGTATTTTATTCGGAAAATAGTCGTAATAGTTATTCTAGACGGAGAAAAAGTTGTTTTTGTGAACTTTTGTACGGTCTAAATGTACTGTGCAGACGGTCGGGTAATACTGTTTTTGAGAATTGCTAAAATTGAAAAATAGCCCGGTCGTCAATATTAATCTTAATTCTTGTGCTTCCGACCTTTCACCTATTAGTTAAGTTTCATCTTAGTTAAGCTTTTTCAGAGGGTCTTCAGAGGGCGCCGCTGTTAGGCTAAGCCTAACTATATATATTACATGCAGATGTCATGTTATCCATATTTACTTGTATCAGTGACATTTATACAGTTGTCACACACCACACGCTTCAATAACAGCAAAGGTAAAATAATATAATTATTGCAAATTAAATTGGTGGGTATGATGTGCCCATGATGTGCCTTACCAACAATGTTCTTGATTTTCTTAGCACTTTGTCGTTTCACAAATGCCTGGTATTGCTCTGACTGTTGGTAGATTTTCAGCTCCTCGGCGTAGCGCTTCTTGTCTTCTTCTGCTTCGTCTAAGTATTTCTAAATTTCCCCAAAGAATATGTAAACAAAAAGTGAGACTTAAGGTATAAGGGTACATGTACCCCAAAAAACTGCTTTGCTTTCATGCCTTTTTACTGCTTTGTGCCTCATTAAACCTCCAACAAACAAGATTTTCATAAAGCTTAATAAAGATTAAAAAAAAAAACATTTATTAAAAAAAAATGAGTAATGCGTTTAGAATATAGACAAGTGATTTCCAAAGGTACATGTACATCTTTCAAAAGTTGAGTTCTGCGCTCCAGCAGCTGCTCAAAGAAGGAGATAAACATTATGTTGAGTACCTATCTACAGTGTAACCCTACACCTGTAATTGTTTTTAATAACAGTAGCTGGGACTTTAAAGCACTAAACTACAGTTTGTATGAGTAGTACATGAATGTTTTCCACACCTGTTTCTCTTCCATTAGAAGATTACTCCACTCTAATCCAAGAATCTTTGTTATTTCTGGAAAAGTCAAATGTGGATGCTGTTGCTTGACTTCAGCACGGCGACTGTTTATAAATCTTACATACCTGTATTAAAGGGAGAAATCAATGACATTTAATTTGAGTAAATGCACTGTATGTTTTAATTTGGTTCCACTGAGCAATTATTGCAAATTTAGGATATTGTCGATCCACATGTTTCCAGATGTACGGTCAAAAATGATCTCAAATGATGCTGTGAAAAATAAACCCATAATCACATCAAAAGCAATAAAGTTACAGACTGATAAAACTGCATATCCATTACAATGTATCTTTTAATACAAAATAATTATGTACATGGAACCTTTGATTTATTCAACAATAACAAGCGACAGCAAATAACAATGTTCAGGAAAACACTAACTGTCACTAAAGGTAACCACCATTAAAAAATAGATTGACAATGGAATGTTGTATGTTATACGTGTACACAGTGTACAAAAACTGAAAACTAACCCAGTAATTGGGGCTTTTGGTTTATTCAAATCTCCAAATTCTCTCTTTCGCTTTTTCCCTTTTGGCCAACCACCTTTTCGTTTCTGCAATAAGGATAAGAAAAAAACTTAGAGCTCTGCAATTTAAATCAAAAGAATCAACAAAGCTGCTGAAAATCCTGCTACACTGTATGAAGATGATGAGTAATGTCTATCCTAATCCTGCTTTTGTTGATTTTAACATGTAATTTATGAAAATGAACATGTAATACAGTGAAGTAGGTACAATATTTTTACTTCAGTAATATTCTCATATTATGCATCCTGCAGTACCTTGCCACATGTAAACTGCAGCTGTTCTACTTGCCTTTGTATCAGCAGAGGTAGCACTTGGTATCCCTTCAGCAACTACATCACCTTCTGTTAAACCAGCTTCAGAAGAGGAGATATCAACATTTATTGTCAGCTCATGTGCATCAGTGACATTTGTTGCACTGCCTGTCATTTCTTCATCAGTAGGTATACATGTATCTGCCTCATGTTGAATGGAATCAACCTGTTGAGATTGTTGGACAGCAAATAGCTGGCTCTCAGGAACTGTAACCACTGCTACTGGACTGGACAGCACTGCACCTGAATATACTGCAAGGCAATCAAATTCATAGTATGTACAGTGTGAATATATGTACTGGCACCAGAAAGGAAGAGAAGTCGTGGAAGGCCAAAGGAGACATGGAGGACGGCGGAGAAAGAAGGTACTACCAAAATGGGATTTGCATCGTGGGCCACAGCGGGCAGTTGTGGCCAGGGATAGAGTGAAGTGGAGGCGCCTCATTTCTGGCCCTATCCCCATGTGGGGAAAAGGAACTAAGCAAGCAAGCAAGTATGTACAGTGTGAATATACTGTAAATCAATCATAAATTATGCAGCTTGGAATATACAGTACATGTACTGTGAGCCTTTCAGGTGAATAGTTGGCAGAAGTGCTCCCTTCTACATTTCCACAGCTCATCATTACTGTTGGGGATAATCATAATAATACAATTTGTATTGCGCAAATTTCATAACAATGTTCAAATGCGCATAACAATGATTGGATAAAAATAAATAGAAATCCTAATACTAATCTATCACTGATCATTATTTTAGGAGAGTGGATACTTTTAGTATTTTCCAACAGCCGAAAAATTGCATCAGTACTATAGGGGTGCTGTTACTTTTGAAAATTGACAGTATATTATTGAAAGA
Source organism: Dendrophyllia cribrosa (assembly GCA_024195265.1). NCBI lineage: Eukaryota > Metazoa > Cnidaria > Anthozoa > Scleractinia > Dendrophylliidae > Dendrophyllia > Dendrophyllia cribrosa. The sequence goes on along the minus strand of JAJLRJ010000001.1, from coordinate 1,306,977 downwards.
TAATGGCAGCTGTGAGAATTATTAGCATGTAAATATCAAAATACAAATGCAAACAAATAAATATATAAATAAATAAATAAACTGCAGCCCTTTCTTGCCTTTTCTTGCCAGCAAGAAAGGGCCATAGGTTGTTTATTATTATGATTTAACTGTACATACCATGATAAAGCACATCAAGGTTTAGTGCCATGCTATATCATGGATCTCTTAAAAGAGTATCAACCATCAAGAGTTCTTTGTTCCTGTAGCAAGAATCTTCTTGTAAAACCAGCATTCAACTTGAAAACTTATGGTGGATGTTCATTTACAGTTGCGGCTCCATCTCTTTGGAACACCTTGCCAGACGATATAAAGAACTGCACCACAGTGAACAATTTTAAACGCAAGCTTAAGACCTTTCTTTTTTTACAAGCATACGATAATCATAAGTAGCACTAGCATTTTGTTATTCTTTTTGTCATGCTTACAGTTAATTAATTAATTAAATTTTTCTTTATTTTATTTTTTAATTCTTATCCGATTGTAAGGCGTTATTGAACCATGGGGAAATAACGCGGTATAAATTCATTGTAGTTATTATTGTTATTATTATTAATTAATTTCCACAACATGTATTGCTATATATAAAAAAGATGTTTTTTACCTGGGCATGTAAGAGCGCCGCTTGAACTGACAGCAAATGTTGCCACTCCATTACCCGGCAATGTGACACTCCTAAGGAAAAAACATATTAGTTCACCTTATGAAGCATGGCATTAATTTTTATCCTGTAGTATTAATATAAAATACCAGGAAGATCAAAAAACTGGATCTTTGTTAATCAGGGTGAGGATTTTTATATAAAATAAATTGCAGTGTTTTACAATTGTTCGCGAGAACAAAGAACGAAATTCGCGCGTTTCGAATCCAAGACTTTTGGACAATACTGTACATTCCAGGGCTGCAAAGTACAGTGTATATGACGTCTATTAGTGACAGCAATAGATTTAAGATAAGCAAACAAGACAGCAGAAGTAGACTGTATTTTACTGTACTCAGTGATCCATCTAGAAACAGGCTGTAGTGAGTCCTGGGACTCGCCTAGCCACAAAACTATGAGTCCCAGGCCAAAATGTGCGAGTCCCAGACCCATATATGTGAGTCCTGTACCCTTTAACTGCTGAGTTGTTTTTCATGTAATCCTCAGTTGAAAATAAAATTAGGATTAACAACTGAATAGAAACTGTTTTTGCTTTGATGCAAACTCTAATAAATTTCTGCACTGGACTTCTTTTCTCATTCCATTCTGTTGTTGTTGATTCTCACTAGGTTTTGTAAAAGTGAGCCACGTTTGTCCCTGAAAGGGCTTAAGTTTTGTCTTCAGTGACATATTTTATTGATCACGCAAAAAATTTAAATAACAATGCCAAAATTCTGTGTTGTCGATGAGAGAGACTTACAGAAAGTGCCGCATCTGAGCCAGTGCCTGAGTCAAACTTTTAGAACGCCGCTGACCAGACATCAAGCCTGTAATGGCGTCCCAACTTCCAGATCAATGCATAGTTCAACCTCGTTCCCAGGATTTCTCTTCTTCCCGCCCCCAAGAGCGAGAGAGAGAGAGACCCTGGTTGGGGCTGGTCACGTGTCTCCCATATTACAAATAAATGACTGGAGGGAGGGGCGGTTAAGTGTCATTTTGCCGCTACTAAGCGTACCAAGGAAGGGAGATATGCCTCGATCAAAAAAAAAAAAGGTCATGTCCAGTGTTAGTCATCCGGAAACCTCCAAAAAAGTATATAAAGCGAGCGAATCTGTGAATTTGAGCTGCTGTCGACTCTGTAAATCAGTTGGAGATGTTAGTCGTTGGCGAAAAGAGTGTACAAAAGAAACCACTTGCATCTGTAACAATTCCAAACAACTATCATGCTGTACTGTAGATTCAAATATTTCAAACCGGATGCAATGACGCTATGCTTCTAACAATGGAGATACTACCTAGCTCTGAACTTAAACGCAGAATAAACTCCGAGGAACTAAAAACAATTGCAAGATGCCACTATTCCAATATAGACCGTTACTATCGCATAAGACTTGGATCTTAGAATCTTTTAGTCGTGATGAAGAAACACTATATCGCAAGTTATTGCTAACCGCAGACTTGCGTTCACATTAAATCACGGACCCCGGGGTCACGGACTGAGAAATGAACTGATCCTAAGCAGCGCATAATTCCTACTTAAGCGGCTACTACTGATCTTGCAACTCTTTCAAATTGAGCCAAAGAAACTCTCCATTGCTATCCAAGAGCTTGCAAACAAACGACTGTGTAACTAAATATTCGTAACGGCTCTGGAATGCATAAATTCCTCCTGTCAGTATCACAGCTGGAGATTTTTTCCTAAGACAGGGCCACTGATATTACGCGATGATGCGATTTCGCATAATCGGCCTCAAATCGCATCCGATCGCATAATTCACGAAAAATCACATTATTCGTAAAAAATCACACAAAATCGCATAATGTGAACAAACCACACGATACACTATCGCTTTAGCTAAGAAACTTAAGCTAAAATTTGTTTTTTTCTATTGAATTATCCTGTATCAAATAAACAAACCGCCACTTTCGATCGAAACTGCGTTCGTTCTTGGCCACAACAAGCTTGGTAACCGCGTAAATGTCTTGAGCACATTTTTCATTTAGCCTGGTTACTAAGGTTAACCAAGATGGCCGCTTGTTTACAGACTCTTTTCTTTGATTCTGTCGTTCGTTTTGGATGTTCCTTCATAGCTAAAAGCTTCAAAATGTCCCACAAAGATAGCGAGCACCGTTTTAAAACAGGTATTTTCGTTTTCTTCCTCTGAAACCTAGTAAAACATGCATAAAAAAGTTCCAGAAAAAATAGCATAATTTGCATAATTTTCCGCATAATAGTCCTTGCTTATCGCATAATTTGCCACGAAAAAATCGCATAATTTCCATTTTTTTATTGCGTAATATCAGAGGCCCTGCTAAGAACAAAGAAACGACGACATTTAGAAAAACAGGCCGCTTATATCTTTATTTTGATTTGAAAGGAACAATCTCTCAGGCACGTATATGTACTTGGAGTAGACCTATTCTAAAGCTGGGCTAAAATGCTTTTAGCGAAGCAGGATTTGTGCTAGGCCTGTCACCTTTCATAACAACAATCATGGATTTCCCGTAACCCGTCGGTAGCACAGCTACAACGTCTCGGCCACAGTAAATTGCTTCGATACACTTGACTTGTTTTGGCTTTAAATTTGTACTTGAATAACTGCTATTTGAAACGGCGAACTGAAGACTGCTAAAGAACATCGTGCTTTGTCAACCTCGCGAGTTGTGCGCGAGAGCTAGCCTCGCTTTGATTTGGACAGTAGAAATGCGACAAAAGGTTTGAATACAAACGACCCCTCCCTTGGGTTTAAAAATGTCAACTAGACACGTGACCGCCCCAACCAGGGTCTCTCTCTCTCTCGCTCTTGGGGGCTGGAAGAAGAGAGACCCTGGGTACGAGGTTGTGCATAGTTCAAAACGAAAAATATCATAATTTTTTTATAAAAGGAGAAGAAAGGACAACAGATCATGATCATAATAGACAGAAATGAAGTTTGTGTGTCCAGAGGGACACATCTGGAACGTAATTTGTGCATCTGTAAAGAAATTTACCGTCTGAGATGCGGGACATGCAGGTAGATTTATCACTGTGTACAAAACAATAATTCCTTGAAAAGCCAGGGGCCGGATTCATGAAGCCCTCCTAAGTCAAGACATATCTTAAGTATTGTTTCTTAACAATAGCCTATTGTTAGAATGACAATAGACTATTGTTAAAAAACAATACTTAGGATACAGTGTATGTCTTAACTTAGGAGGGCTTCGTGAATCCGGCCCCAGGTTTATAAATTTGTCGCAAATGGATCACTTTGAGGCGGTGGAATCTCGGGTTAGTGTCCTGCAGTTGCCTAATAAGCAACAAAACCATGACAAAGATACTATTGACATCATCCAGTGTGACATCGTCTGGCAACAAGAATGTATAAACTTCAAATTTTGGGGCCACTGTGGCCATGCAAACCTAACCTCCCAAAATAAACCAGAAATTCTATCTTTCCCTTCCCTGTCACTAAATTTTGCAGTGCACCTCCCTTGAGCTTTGCGAGATTCTGCGAGACATATTTCTAGTGTCCAAGAGTAATATGTTTCTGTTTGAGACAGTTTGAGCAACAGTGTTCAAGCTGGTAGGGATATATTACAATATGTACTGCAGTTGTTATTCAGTGCACTAGCTTACTTTGGACTCGGTTCATAAATTTGTAAAATAACGAGCACAGTATGGATCGAACAAGAATAAGTTCAATACAGGATTTATTACTGAACAATTATGGCCTCAGCTGTACAAATTTGCCCATTGTTGGCATATACATTGTACGTAGCTCATACATACTCGCAAATTAAAGCACGCTAAAAAAAACAAAAGCTGAGCGAAGAAAAACAATTTTTGTAACACTTTCTGGACGGTTTATTCTTTATTACACCTCTAGAGAACATTTGAAATTGACACAAAACTAAGCTAAAGGGACAAAACAAAAGGAAGGAAAAAACTACTATTAAAATAGAAAATGATGTTCATAAAAACTCCTACCTTGAAATGTCCGAGTAATTCTGAGTCACAACAACCTCGGCAAAACAATTCACTGAAGAAGTAGCCGTTTCAAAGCTAGTTTTATCAGCCTCTGATTCCTGATTAGACGCAAAAGCCGGCATAAAACTCAAAGCTGCAACAGGCGAGTTTACACCGTCCATTTTGAAACCTGTGGAATGATTCCGCAGTCATTATGGTCAGCGGTGTAATGGAAGCATTATGTATGAGGCAGATAATGTCCAAACTCATGGGGACATCAGTACAAATTCAGGAGAGACTTGATTCTTCTTTTAGGAAGGATGTGATCGCGTCTCTCCTGCATTTCTGGTTTTCCCTGATATTAAATTCATGTTATATTTGTGGCAACCGTTGTCTGAACAGATGGTCCGCAAAATTTCGCAATTGTCCTGGAAGCTTCTTTGGTGGCAACCGTTTCTTTTTCGGGCTATATCTGCTGGATTTCAGATTAATTTTAGAATTCTCCTGATTCATTGCCACAATGCAGAAAGAAAGCCAACGATTTTTATAGCCTGTGTGCAGACGTCTCTGATATATCCTCGATATGAATTAAATAATGGTCATTCGTTTTTAATGTTTATAGAAACGGACGGGATAGCCAACACTAAATTATATCCTCGCTGATGTACATTTTTGCCGCTAACTTTCTCCATTCAAAATCTAAGAGTTCAAATTAAGAAGCAACAGAATAAATTTCGAGACCCAAGGCGTTTCTTTAAATTTTATTCTCAAACGCGTTTTTCTCCCATATATTCTCTGTAATTCGGCTGTACTCGGAAATAACGTACTTTCACAAATGGTTTCTGTCTCAAAATTTATTTTGTTGCTTCTTCGAGCTCAAATGTTAGGTTCATTGGGTGGATAAAGTGCCAAAAAAATACATTCGAGTACAGATTTTAGCCCCTGTTTTTGGCTTTCAATTTCCAACTTACGCCACTGATGTTGCAGCGATTACCCATGATGCACTTATTTATGAAATGGTCTACACCGATTGATCGACTGTTCAAATTACTACGTGGGTTGCTAATTGTCCAATTTAGGAGCGACTTTGTATTTGGGGGCTAAACGTCATAAAATCACGGGATAAATGACCGGTTACCTATACGAGCGACGCTGGCTATTCAATGACACCGCGAGAAAATTAAACGGTGGCTTATGACAGTCTTACACGGTTAAAAATTCCGATTACGGTCTTGTTTTTACCTTCATATATACATGTAATAACTACGTTCAGTTCAGCAATTTATAGAAGTCGTGATCAGTCTCAGTTTTTTGATCGATCATGTACATTTTTGTTGATTAACTCATTCACACTTAATCTCCGAGATTACCTTCCACAAATGAAAAACAAACAATACTCCAAAACTGGTCAATATCAATTCACTTTCAATGATTTTTATGTCGGATCATATTGTTGTCCATGCGTGGTAAATGAGTTGTTTGATTAATTTTCTCGCGTCTCAATAAACGGTTACTCCTCTGGGACGTAAACATTGTTGACTGGCAGAAAGGTTGGCACTACTAATCCTGTTTTCTTAGAAACGACTCTTTTGTTTGCTCGTGCTTTGTCGCCAAGTAAAAAAGTACAGTTTAATTTTGCGTTAATCAAACAATGATGGAGTCGTTGAAGCTGCCACAACGGGCAGGGAATAATTAAATAATGCGGAATAGTAAACGTCTTAAGAAAACAACACAGGAGCAAGATAATTTGGAATCTAGTAATTTTGACCTGTGTGAAGAGAAAGAGGGAGAAAGCTCTCCAAACGCAAAGCAATTACCGGTTCGGTTTATTTTGCCAGATCAGGGAAATTTAACTGAGGAGCCTAACAACATCACCAACAGAGAGATAATTACTTTGCCCACACTTCCATCGATTTGTGAATTTACGATGTTTTCGAGTAACAGGCCGCTGGCAAATAAACCAGAGAAACAAGTATCCCAAGCAAGGACGCTTACAAAACTGCCTCCCATGTACAGCAACGCAAGGCTGGGAAAAGTAGATGGGACACGAGCAACAGGACTAGAAGCAAGTAAGAAAGCTTCAACGAACAAAGGGCCCATAATGTGCACGAAGAAAGACATTCGAATGGAAATAAAGTGTAAATTACCTGAGGACTACCGGGATCCCACATACAAAGAAACAAAGAAAAGAATCTGGGATTGGTTGAGGCAGTCACAAGAACATCAACCGGCGTATCTGCGCCGTGCAAATGCGTTTCGGAAAACAGTGAGTTTGGACAACACCGACACAAATTACCAGACATCCAGTCAACAAAAGACTCTTACGCAAAGCATTGGACTCTAGTCAGTGAGTTGCTGAATTAAACTATGAATGGTAGATTTATTATAGAGTGGTTTATGAATTTACTGCAAAGTGGATTATTCTATTGCTTTTTGGGGGACAACATCGACATCCAAATACCAAACAATCACACAAAGTCAAGTAACAAAAGACCCTTACACATTTTTAACAATTAATCTTGTGGATTCTAGCCAAGTGGTTGCTAAATGAAGCTACAACTGGTAGAGTGGTATATCCAATATATATAGTACTCTTTTCAGTTTATCAGGCTTAAAATAATAATGAATATATTATTTTTTTACACTGGGAAACTTGCGAACTAATGGTATACGGTTACGGAAATTGAGTTTACTATCTGATTTCTTCTGACCGTAAATAACAATACCCCATTGATTAAAGAAAAAAAATGAATCGAGTATTTTTACGCACACGTGACGATTCAAGTAAACTAAATTAAATCAGTAAAAAGCAAGAAAAAGAAAAGGAAAATATAGCGATCTTTCCCTTTACTTGTTGTTATACTTATAGCATGCTTACGGTTCATTCGTTTTTCTTGTGCTTGCAATTGCGATTTAAGAAACAATTATTCCGTAGCTTATATATATGACAGGAAACCCTGAAGCAACTGGAACTTGCATTATCGTGTAGTTGCTGTCGCTGTAAAATATATACAATTTAGTTGCAAAATATGATATAATTAAACCTTTTACTGCTTTTGGTAGCATTTTATATATTTTTTCACCGCAAAAAGATGAAAAACACACATTTTCTATCCAAAAATGGCCTTACCTCCTGACTCCCCTCCCCCCTGTAAGTACGAGGGTTATGATAATTAGTTGCTTCATATTAGTGATCGATCTTGACTCAACAGAAAGGACTAAATAATCAAAGTAACCACATAATTTGTTGGAAACGTTTAATTAATTTAATTCGTAGAGTCAGACTCTGGCTAAAGAATAGGCTTTGATAACCAAGCTTTGGGTACATAATATATATACGTTCAAAGAGAAAATTGAATATTTCACTCTCGGGTTTTCCTTTAGTCAATATGTACAACCTCGTTCCCAGGGTTTTTCTCCCAATTTTAAAAGGGAAAAACCCTGGGAAAGAGGTTGTCAATATGTACTAAAATGCCTTTGTTGAAAGGTAAATAAACACCAGCCTTGTCAAATTGTCTGGTTTTAAAACAAAAAGCAACTTTGATATATTAAAAGACTTGGCCGTTCATGTTCTGAATAAGCAAAATGTCTTGATTACGAAACGACCCTAGTTAGATTTGTTCCCGGCGGCTTGTGTATAAATTGACGGCGAGTTTTATCACGTTGTATGTATTGTGCCTTGCGTCACTTAATTTAACTCGCAAACAAACTGACAGCTTCTGCCTGGTACCTGAAGTTTTCTCAAATTGGCGTCACGTGTAGTCTTTTGTATTCATTATAAAAAAATCAACCCTCTACTAATGAATGCAGCCTCATGCAGGAATCAATGAATTAAAATGAAGCTCTATCTAACAACCCTAATGTTCTTTTCCATGATGGTTATTGCTTGTGCAGTCTTTTCAAATAATGGTAAGTTGACAGCAGAGAATCACTGATAGAAATCTGTAACATAAAGGTACTGCTGTATAGAAAGCATGGCAATTAATTAGTTGAACGACCAAATTCAATATGCTTTGATAATCAACGTACTATTCTAGTGTTGGGAGTTTTTTGTGCTATTCGATTGTGCTAATCGGTTGTCCCATTCTGATACAAGACGACACCAGTGATTCTGATCCCATGATGGTGCTAGAAATGTACGACGAAGAAATGAGAGGTAAGGCAACTAATATAAATATCTGTAGGCCCCTTCACACGACAAACTACAGTTGGCAATCTCTAAAACGTTGGCAATCTCGGCAAACTGCAGTTGGCAATCTCTAAAACGTTGGCAATCTCGGCAAACTGCAGTTGGCAATCTCTAAAACGTTGGCTCTCTCGGCAAACTTCCACAAACCTCAACCTTCTTTTCCGGGGTCTTTCTTCTCGAGAGAAGAAGATCAGCGAGGACCTTGAGAAACGAAGTTGCACATACTGAAGTTGCAGCTTACGCTCACACGTCAAGATGCCAGTTTGCAACTTAAAGGAGTTTAACATGGTGAAAAATAAAAACAACTTCCATTGTCGCCAGCAGCTTGCCAACATGTTTGCCAATTAGCTGTTGATGTCACGTTCACACACGGCAACTTGAGTCTGCCAACACAAGTTTGCCAACGTTAGCTACGCCATATGATGATCGATGATAATTTTTAGCATTGGTTATACATTGGAGTCCATATAGTCCACCCACATACACACCAAGTCATGCATTTGTCTATTTATCTATTCATCTAAACGATATTTTGAAAACCATAGCGTTTTGTAGAAAACTGAAATGGTAGCTAATAGTGCGCCTACAGGTGGTTCTGTCATTGTTTTGCATGTTTCATATTATTTGCTTGTATCGTATCGCAAACACTTGAAATGTTAACTTACACAGTGCGACTGACGAACATCTACACAACATGCCTTACTGAACTATTATATTCTTACTTCTTAAATTTAGTTTTATCAACTGAGTTAATAAGGTAAAATCATAATAGTGCGGATTTGGAAGATGAATTTTTGTTCTAGATTTTTATAGCTTTTCATTATCCTGGTGTAGAGAAAGCCACGGCGATCTGCGGCATTTCCCTACACAACAGTAGGGCTCGAAACATCAGTTTTTCAATCTCTTAACGGTAGCCAATTTACTTTATCAACTCAGTTGATTAAACTCCCTCACCGGCGTAGCACCAGTTTCGTTAAAAACTAAGGCCCTTTATTCTTGCCTCTGTTCATTTGTCTTTCTCTTGTTGGCTTTTTCTAATTGATGAAACAGAAACATTTGGGGAGTTAAACCTTGGTGAACAGTATTTTGAAGGTGACCTGGCGTTAACGGAAGAACAGAGTGACATTGTGCAGAAACATCCGAAAGATGACTCCATACAAAATAGAGAGTCGGCGCGAGGACTGAGCTTTCGAAAACTTTGGTTGAACAAAACGGTACCATATACCTTAGCTAAAGGATTGCGTAAGTACACTTCCTGAAAAATACATACAGTGTATATCGTAATTTCTTTGAATTGACAAAGGACCATAAAGCGCTGACACTCGATGAAGGGCCCTTCCTCGAACAATTAAGCGCTGCCTTATGTCAGCGTCATGGGATCACTGATATTGCAACCACGAGAAGCCGAGAGAGACCTGGCAACCAGGTGGGCAAATAAGAAATAGCGCATAAGGCAATACAAGGTTGAATTTTCTCCCCCTTTACTGGTAAGGACAATAAAATGTCCAAAAATCCAAGCTAGCCAGTTCGTCAAATGTGACCGCGATTCCAGCTAACTTCGCCTTGTCAATCGATCTTGTCTGAAAAAAATGTAAACGTGACCGAAAAAATAATCAAACAGTCCCACGGCAGAGCATGTCCAGGAAAACCGGCCGGTTGAGGTCGCGTCACGGCAGAGCATGTCCAGGAAAACCGACCGGTTGGGATCACGTCACGGCAGAGCATGTCCAGGAAAGGCCGTTGGGATCGCGTCACGGCAGAGCATGTCCAGGAAAGGCCCGTTGGGATCGCGTCACGGCAAAGCATGTCCAGGAAAGGCCGGTTGGGATCGCGATATCTTCGTCGAAGTGAGGGCGGGGAAGAGTAGTGTGGATCTGAAAAACAGATTAATTTTATTAAGCTACACAACTTTCCATAAAAGAAAACATCCCTTTTCCCCAAAATAGAGACAATCTGCATTTCGTAAATAATTATTTCTTGTTTTGTTGCTTTATGAATTACAGGTACGATAAGTCTAATAAACATTCGTTCAGCAATCCAAGAGTGGCAAGATAAGATTTGTATCACTTTTAAAGAGAGAACGTTTGAAGAGGATTACATCGAGTTTACGTACGAAGGAGGGTATGGTATACAAAAGGCAACGAAGACATACTGAATTGTTTGCTTTTAGGTAGCATGGTAGCATGCATTAACGAGCTTTTTCGAAGCTGTGGGGGAGAGAGCCTGGGGTCGCATGGTCTTCGCTCGCTCGCTCACAAGTCTGGAGTTACGTAATTACGTGACTGCTAGCTAAAATATAGCATAAGGACAATTACCAGGATTGGAATGATGATGCTATGGAACCTCCAGTTAGATCGGTCAGTTACCTCTGCAGAGAGGACGAGAAGCCCACGGTAAATTGCGAATAACCAATTCTGGTGATTTTTAAAAGTTCATATTATGATTAATTAGACCCATAGCCAGTGACAGTTTACCGATCGTGAATGGTGTAAGTTTTTTGGGCGACAAGCCACCCGTTCCCATAATTTTACTAATTTGTTTTCTCTTTAATTTTCTTACAGTTGCTCGTCAAGCATAGGCCGTACTGGAGGTCGGCAAGTCATTTCTGTAGGATCCACCGGAACTGAATTTGCAGACATGTCGTGCGGGTCTCCCACACCGTTTGGAAGCAACGTAACCATCACGTGCACCAAGGGGAACATATTGCACGAAATTGGGCATGCGCTCGGCTTCTTCCACGAGCATAACCGACCTGATCGGGATCGATACCTAATGGTTGTCTGGCAAAATGTCATGCCTGGTAATTATAAATAAATACGGTTAAACCCCACACAAACGGTAACATTCTTGCACTTCAGCCAGGCGACCACCTTGTTACTACGACCATCAATGTTTTCCTGACTCTCTCTGGTCGAAAGATGCTGTCCGAGGCAAGCCGTTGTAGAGCAGTTCGACTTGAAATATAATGATTTTGTTAAAATACAATAAGGCTCCGACCAGGAGGCAACATGCAGTACAAAACATGCGCCTATTTTTTCGCAGGCTATGCTGTCGACCATTGTGTGACACTACATTGTTTTGGAAGTTATCGTTTATTTATTTTTTATTTTATTTTATTTTTTTTTATTTGATGGGAAACTTTAACATTGATTAAACACTAATTACACTAGTTTAACACTGATTACACTAATTACAACATTAACACTAGAAATATATTTCCAAATGCTACAGTACAATTGAAATACAGTTCAGAGCAATTCATCAGTTATAATTACAAAATTTATGTAAAAGGGTTATTTATCCTAAGCGATTTGCAATACTTTCGAAAACTGTTCCGAAATTCTTTTACTACAAGATTATTATCCCACACTTTGTTAGATATAATATAATGTCTCAAGTATATGATAAGATGATTTTCTATAAGTTTTTTATAATCGGTTTTTAGATGTTCTACATTGTTAATTGCAGACCCAAAAAGAAGATAGTAGTTATTTAATTCAAAGCTTTGGTTAGTCTCCCGTTCAAACCAATTGGATATGCTAGAGATAAAATCTGTCACTATTGGACACTGAAAAAGGCAATGTTCTATAGAGTCTTCTTGTGCACGATATATACACTTTGCATCAGAAACAATACTACAAAATTCCAATTCTTTTTTGGTGAAGATAATGCGGTGCAATAATTTAAAAGTTGTTTGTATAACTTTTGTATCTTGACAGATACTTCTAGTCAATTTTAAGCTGTTTTCACACTCTTTTGTGACATCCCTACCAAAATAATTCGACCATTTTCGAAATCCTGTTGGACGCACATATTTTGCTTCAATAAACAACAAATAATAGTCCTTACACTTCATTTTTGATAAATCTATTTCAAAGTCTGGGCCTACGGCTACAAGTCTTCCTGTCTTGAGGTTCTCTTTTTCTATATCAGTATTCTTCGCTAAAATAAAAAGACGTTTTGGAATCGCTGATAACATCTGATAAAACTGAAGAAAGTTTGACTTAATATTTTTGTACTTTTTAGTAAAATCTTTGTATGTCATTACTGTGCCATCATCTTTCGTCTATCGTTTATGATGTCAACATTAATCTTAATCACAAATAAATTGGTCCGTTTTCTTGGCGAGTTATTAACTGAATTAACCTATAAGTTGGCTATTCCTTTGAACTGACACTGTTGATGTCTTTCCTGAATTCTATATTCCACAGGGTGCAGAGTTCATTTCAGAAAGGAAAGATTTACAACCCTTTACACTGATTTGTTAGATGTGCCATACGACTACAATTCCATGATGCATTTTGGTTCATTCTTCTTTGCTCGAGAAAGAGGAATGAGGACTCTACTCGCAAATGTTAAAGGAGTACGAATTGGACAAAGAGAAAAGCTCAGTGCTTTGGATGTACAGAAAGGACAACTGCTTTATCAATGCATCAACCACGGAGTCCGAAAAATAGCCACACGAAAGCTTTTGGGACAATATCATTGACAATTACAAAGAAAAAATGCAGTGCATGCAGTTCATGTATTTTTGGAACTGAGGAATAAAAGACATCGGATTTTTCATGTTTCTCCCAAGTTAGATTTACTTTTACCGAAGGTGATGGAAAAGGGAAATCTTGGGAACTTATACATTCACATGGAGAAATTAAAAATTTGCAGCGCTTGAGAATTAATATAATTGGGGTGATGCATTTTTGTGGTCTTTTCATCCTTTCCAGCTAAAATGGCTACATTTCGTATCTTTTTTCGTCCAATGTTTATGCGCGGCATGACCGGGTTGTTTGCGTAAATGGAGCGCATTCCTTGAATTATATGAACCCCAAAATCCGAGTCTAGCCTTTTAATCCAGAAACCAGCCATCGAATTCCAGAATCTATGACCGTTCTCCAGCATTAATAGGAAATGTAAGCAACCAGGACGGCTTATGGCAACGAGAAATGTACAAAACAACAGGCTTTCACTAACTATACAACGCTTCTGCATGTGTGCTTTCTTGGTATACTTCTGTATCATTCTCTGCACAGCCACAACTGAGGGAAAATGAACCAATTTGAGATGAGGACGCCAGGCTAGAAATTTTAGCTCTGGGCCTTCATATAGTTGGCTACATTAGAAAAGTTGAAATAACTTACTTTTTAAATGACGTTTTTTTCTGGGCGTTGCCGCTGTGGTTGGTTAAAGTCCCTAGTATTTTTAGTTGATAATTTTTACGGGTGATCTGTGCAAACGTGACAAAAGCTCAGCGTGACGTTTCCAAATGATCTCCAACGGTCACAGACACAGCAATTTTGCAATGAAATACCAACTAAGTGCTCTGAACCGTTACCAAATACCTGTCTAAAATCTATTTGCTTGTTTGTCATTACACGCTCCCGTACCTGCAAGACTTTTATCAAGTTTACCATCGCACAGAGCGAAAACTTCAACAAAAAGCAGTGGTCTCATTTTCAGATTCAAATTCAGATTCATTCTATCGGTTTAGATACGGAGAAGGCGTGCAACTCAGATTATAGGGGTATGTTCTTTTATATATATTCCAGTTTCTTCTTATGATAGATAACTTTAAACGCCTAGCCGGCAGTTGTATTACTATAACGGCCGGTTCCCAGACAAAACATTAGATTGGATTGCGATAAAGGTGTCGGTAGGGCGCCATCAAAATATATATTGTCACCGTCAAATGTAGCAATAACTGAAAGATTACAGAAATATAACTATTTAAAGGAATATTTATTTCTGTTGAAATGTACACCAGCCGTCATTGCCCATGGAAATTCTAACACAGTGGAAATGGCTACTCGAACTTAAGATACTTAAAGTACACCTAACCCCCAATTTTTTTTCGCTTAATCAACTCTATGTACGTTGGAAAGTCGAATAGTTAAATATTTCTTGTTTTTAACGTTGCGTTAGTGATTATAGAGGTTTGAATTTACAAAATGTAATATAAGATAACGTCAAATTAAGACTCGTTTATTATACAACTACTTGTTTCCACCTCCAAGTAATATTATTTTTACAAATCAATTGACTATTAACAGTTTTTATTTAGTATTTCTTAAATTGAAGTAGAAATAATGGTAAAGTCTTGATTTGACGTCATCTAATTAGCATTTTGTAAATTCAATTAATCTCTATAACTCTCTAACGCGACGTTAAAAACAAGAAATATTTTAACGTACATTGAGTTGATTAAAAGAAAAAAAATTGGGGGTTAGGTGCACTTTAAAGACTTAATACTTAATAATATGAGTATATAGCCTATAATACGGTTAGGAATATATTTATATCGTTTAATGTACAGTCATGTTAATACTTTCACTGACGATCTATATAAATCAACTCAGTACTGGTCATTCTTTTTTCTTTATATTGCCTGTAAAGATCAATGTTGAACGTATTTAATTTCAAAGTGCTATACTTTTCTCAAGCGTTGTAACTATTTCGGCCTTAAGCGAATGGACCAAAGCAGCTGAAAAGAGAACACATGTTTTATTTGACAGACGAAAACACTGCACATGAAAAGATATGAAAGGTTTTAACTTCTTTGCCATTCTGGTCATTCAGCACGTCATCATAAGTAAAGGTGAGAATATTTATTAGGGACGGACGTTTTTGTGGGAGGCGGGTGGGGGGGGGGGGGGGGGGGGGGAGGCGGGGGGGGGTTGGATTAAAACTTGCACGCGTTTTTGTCGGCCATTTCATGTACGGGATTGTTCGTGGGGGAAACTGCCTGCACAAAAATGTTTAAAGATAGTCAAGATATTTCTTATCTCGTTATTTGTGAAAGTTAAGTATAACACCTCCATTGTACCTTTTAGGTTAATTTTGATTTATTTTCATCAAGTGACCCCTCTTGAACTCTTCATTATTTAGGATGACCCCTCTACATGGATGATAACTATGTTGTACAAAATGTAGTGTTATCGTGTTATCGTTGAAAGCAAACTCCATCTATATACCATTGATTATTATACGCAATTAGGTTGAATCCAGCCCATATCAAGATACCAGTTATAATTCAGTTCTGGCACGTAACAGGTGGATTTAATATATGCATATTCCTAGAATTCACGTCACTTTATTGATACAGTCGGAAACTTCGGCAAAGCCGGTGTTCGTGTGGTGTGGGTTTAAGGAAAAACTGTGAAAAGCTCTGCCCGGTAAAAAATACATTTACCATTTTGCGGAGTCTAGGGACAGGCTCCGCTAGAAGTGTTAATTTTCTTGGCAGAAAATGTTTCAAAAGGCTGCATAGGTGCTGTGAAGCAGGAGACAAAAGCTTAATTAAATATCAATGTTGAGAACTCCGTAGAACATTTTTAAAACGTCTTTTCAAAATTTGCTTACTTTTTCTTTTCATCAGTTTCTAGTGCCAAGACAACAAGCAATTTCACTGGGTTAGATTTTAATATAGACCCAACATCCTTGAAGATGTACGACGAAGAAATGGAAGGTAATTATTATTTTCATTCATACAGTCATACTAAGCAATTTACAGAATACTTTCGTTACATTGGTTATTCGTGTTTTTGCTGCTTTTTGGAATGTTGGTTCACTTTCTACCTTTGGCACTGTCAGCCTTTATTTTATAAAACATTTTTGTTCCAGCAACGTATGGCGAGTTAAATCTGGGAATGAATTACTTCGAAGGTGACATTATACTCACACAACAACAGAGAGACTTGTTAAATTCGTCACGGAATGGAAGTGACATTCAGGCGAGAGCAATTGTAAGAGATACTACGAAATTGTGGACAGATGGTGTAGTACCATATGTAATTGCCGATGACCTCAGTAAGTATTTAATTCTTTTTCAACAATTCTGGTTCAGAAATTAAGCGGAATAGACGGCTGATGGTGAATAGGCTTTGTTGAAACCTATGAATGGCAGGGTCTAAGGGGAAGGCAATTATCATCTATTGTACTTACTCCTCATCCAGAATGTACCCTAAACAAGTTCTGCTTTAATGATGAAACCTGTAATCCTGGCCAACAGTATTTAGGCACATAATACTTTCTATGTTGTCTCTTCTAGTCCACCTAGAAATGTTCAGCCAATGTAGTACGTACGTTCGTTGATCGTTGATTAATGAAGGGTGTGGAACCAAATAACTCTGAGAACAAACATTAAGGTGGCTCGATATAGTTTTTTTGGCGCGCGCAGATTGGGTTCTAATTTACCCGCGGGACTTTTAAAAATTTGAGTCATGCAAGAAAAAAGATAAACAAACATGGCCGCAACACTCCTTTCGCAATTTTATTTTTGCGCCGGCCTGGTTGACTGTGTTTTTCGCGTGTATGCAAGCTAGGTTTACATTCTTCTTTCTTTGGTGGTAATGTGATTTACCGAGAAAAAGAAAACAGGGCGGTTAAAGTTCCCTGACAAGAATGCAGTGAAGAATGGTTTCTCGATCGACAACTCAGCCCCGCATCGACGCAATTTTCCTCCGTTTATTTTGGGCTGTTTTTAGGGGCAGTGTATTTTCTTAATCTAAACTCTATTAAAAAAGGTAATGCAGAATGTGTTGGGAAAGACAGTTCATCTTCTAATAAGAACAAACAGCAACAGAGTGTGTGCGCGACGAAGTTCCCACACACTGCATGACATTTGTGGTCGATTCTCGTCATCAATTATATAAGAAAATGCACAAAAAAGGGTTATCCAGCTACGAACCACCAGAGGAAATAAAAAGCAAACAGGAAGCAGACGTTGTATGGCTTTTAATGAAGCAGCAAATCAGAAATACTCAAAGGAGAAAATTAGGAAATCTTCGATCTGGCGTTCAAGAAAAGACACAACAACACGGCTACAGTGATTATCAATTTGTAGTTTTTGACACGGAGACAACTTCGTTAGATAAAATAGCAGCTATAACTAAACAGGTAAACACTTACAATTACTATGTGCATTTTCCCAAAATGCAATATCAGCTACTACGCTTCTCGATTTAACAAACTGTCAGTGGAATCGATAAATGGCCAGAAAACTTTGCTCAAAGAAAACGTTCCAGTGCATACTGTTCATCTGAGCGATTTCACCACTTTTCTCTCCAGTAATGCTATCGCAAATTGCCACAGTGTTTTGATCGGCCACAATTCTTTTGTTTTGACACTCCCACATTGCTACGCTGTCTTAGGCTCTCTCCTCCGCAGAGGCTCCTATCAGTTAGGCATGAGTTCAAAGAAACACTTTCATCCATGAAAAATTCTATTCGCCGACAGTCTTCACCTTGTCAAAACACCCGAATAAATCGCTCAATCCGGGAGGAAAGCCCTGTGGAAGCAATCTTCCATCGGTTTTAAAATCTGTTTTTAATGAAGAGCTTTTTAGCACATGATGCTTTGGAAGATGTCTTTGCTCTCCATCGCGTATTTATTATTATTTCAGTCCCCGTCGTTGTAAACAACGGCAATGTAAATCCCGCCTCCTTCGCTTTCGAAGACATGGTATTTTTAGACGAACGCTCCCAGCGTGTGCAATTTCAGGGATAACATCTTTTCTCAGAGTAATAATGGGCTGGTAAAGCAAAGCCTCCCACAAAAAATTGCAGAAAGTGGCCTGTCCTACCAGGACTTACAGCGTCCCTAGAGAGGCTCGCAATTTTGAGCAGAGCGCCGACAGCAGCGATTCCATCCACACCACAAGGAACAAAGCATCCAGCGATTTTAGCCAGAATTGTTAATCATTTCGAAGGCAAGTGATGTACCAGCCATTACTAGACACGATTCATCCAAAAGATAACAGTTTCTATCTCACAAAAAGCTGCACAGCGCGAAAGAGATTTGTCTATAAATGAATAAACAAGAATAACATCCGCAAATCGACCACAAAATCTGCGTGGAGGAGTGGCGTGACAACTGCCACGCATGCGTAATTGCCGATCTTGTCGTGTCAAAATTTTCAGAAATTTGAAACTTTCGAAGTCCACACTTCCGCTTCCGCTCGGTAAATTTTTTTCATTTTTTGCATGTTGACTTCGTTCTATCCAAAGTGCGTTTTACGCGATTTTCAAAAAATTCTGTCAACAGAGAAAAAAATTACCAACGAATTCTAAAAAATGCGTTTTTTCTTTAAAATTTCTGACAGATTTTTTTTAAAGTTGGTACTCGGGTAGAACACAGGGGTCGAAGGCCGTATGCAAAATTTAAACAGAATTCACCGTGGAATTTTAAAGATAATTGAAGATATGTCTGTTTTGAGGCCCTACTTAAAAGCCCAATGGCGTTGCCATGGCAACGCCAACCTCGATACATGTATGGCAAATTAATACTGTAATATTATCTTGATTTCGGGGTAAAATGTGATGACGATCCGCAAAGTATAACTCTAATTGTTTTGCCTCCAAATATACTATACAGGGAAACCAAAATACTATATCGAGCCATCTTAAACTTTGATTTTAAATTTCCATGTTCGTGAGAGAACTATGAATGATCATTCCTTCAGCACATTTGTTTCCTCTTACTTAACAAGTGATATTCTGCAATCAGTTGGTACAGACCCTTATCCTTTTCCCGGCAGGCCAAGTATAACCTTCGACCATTGCACTTGCATTTGAACTTACATAACGTGTGTACTGTTTTTGCTCAAACTGCAATATTACTGCAAGGATCAGTTATACCTACAGCTGTATGCTATTGCAGGCGATGAAAGTCGTAGTTATATCGAGTCAGCAATAGGTGAGTGGAGTGACAAAACTTGCATTCAATTTAGAGAAAAGACTGATGATGACGAAGATTACATGGAGTTTATCTACGAGATAGGGTACGTACGACCTGTGCTATTATAACGCTTTCATAACTCGGCCCACCACTTTTCATATTTCAGCCTTATTTGTTGAGAGACTTGACACTCCAAGGTGTCCTATACAAATTAAGATAACCATGTGTCTATAATGACAACAGATGACGTGACTGGCGTCACTAAAGCGTAAAGCCGCCATTTTCGGTCTGTCATCTTGAAACGTTCATTTGAAACGTAAATCTCGAGTTGGTTTAGTCTGGGAAACTGGATTATTGATCGTTTTTTTAGAGAGATCTAGCCCTTTAAATCGCAAACAAGCTGGGTGAAGATTTTTAAAAATAACAGCTGCTGCTTTTTCATTCGTGTCTGTTTCTTCAGATGCTCTTCGTATGTGGGACGTATTGGTGGCAGACAATCAATTTCAGTAGGAAACTCAGATGGTAGCATTGTATGCAAACACGGTAATATTGTGCATGAAGTTGCGCATTCCTTGGGTTTCTTTCATGAGCACAGTCGACCAGACCGTGATGACTATGTCACCGTTCTCTGGGACAATGTTGAAATCGGTAAGTACTAAGATTTGTCACTTACTCAGGTATATTAAGGCATGGGTCAACAGTTATTTTCGAAAAAAGGTAGGGGGTGGTCTATCTTCGGAGGCTTTAGCCATAAAAACATAAAACTTTGGAATACTGAAGAGTTTGTAAACGCAGTAATTTTAGCATATAGAAGATGTGTAAATTAGGTCACGTGACTTGATACGGCCACAAAAACCAAAATCAAAGATGGGAACAGTTTATGACAACCGTAAATAAACTTCACTACTACCAGATAAGTCCTAAGAGGAGCAACAAAAGATCTGTACTTGGCAATTGTTGAATATTTCATTACGTTTGAAAATAAACGGTACTTTGTACTAGTGCCCAGTCCCCCATAACAGTTATTTCTTTTTTCCTGCCTTTCTTTTAAATTATCTTAAAGTTGCCAAGCACAGAAATGATGTACCTTGTGGCCTTAAAATCATAAAGCTGATGGCAGACTCCAGGAAATAGTAAAAAGTTTTCCCATTTTGTGTACAAGATGATTTTTCAGCTAAAAATAGCCCTGACAAGTCGCGTGGTTTAATTTCCATATTTTCTGCTTACGAAAATTACCACATTTGCAAACTGTTTATTCTGCCAAAGTGTTTCGTTCTTATGGATAAAGATTCAAAAGATAGACCACCCCCTCACTTTTTGCGTGAAATGGCAGGAGACCCATGCCTTAATTTACTTGAGTATAAGTCGCTTTTTAAAACATTTAGATCTTTAGATTTTTCAATCCTATTAAATTTGTATTGTTTGTCTGTTTGCTAGATGTCCAGATTTCAAACTCCACATGCATTATTATACCAATTTGACTGGAATCCTGTCGCGCGGCAAAAGCTTTCTCAAGTCAATGCCAAGATGACGTACTGGAACACATTTTGGAATAATTGCGATTGAATGAAATGATAAACATGATGAACATGACTTCTTTCAGTGGGTTAAAAACAAAAGGACACTGATTGTTTTCGCTTTCAATTATTTCAGTTAAAAATGTTCATGGCGGAAGCTTGTTCTCGTCGGCAATTACTGAGACTATGACAAGCTATATCGTAGTCAGTTATGACTGAATTCAATGAATAACTATTGAATCGTTTTCTGCGAATTATTTTGAGACATATTGACCTTACTTAAAGTTAAGACAGGAACCTTCATCTCCCATACAAATGAAAGGCTGCTATGAGCCACAGGAACCTTCATCTCCCATACAAATCAAAGGCTGCTATGAGCCACAGGAACCTTCATCTCCCATACAAATCAAAGGCTGCTATGAGCCACAGGAACCTTCATCTCTCATACAAATTAAAGGCTGCTATGATCCTCCCCTCTCCTGGATGTTTTGCTCCGACACCTCCACCCCTGCGTCCAACTCCCCACCATCCCCTCCCTCCAACGACGTTCCCATGGGTAAGGCAGGTGACCATTACATACCGCAGGCTTAGTGTCTACAGCCGATCGAGTGAGCGATTGAGTGAAATTTGTCTCCACATGCAACAACTCGTTCAACACGTTTTCACGAGTTAAAAAAGAAACACATACCACCTAAACTATTTTCGCTCACACAAATGTTTATCCCACTTTTTTCACAGGATACGAGAAGAACTTTGACAAGGAAACTTTTGAAACTGTAGACTCTCGTGATGTGGAATACGACTATGACTCTGTCATGCATTATGGAGAATTCTTTTTTACTAGAGAAAGAGGACTCAAAACGATAGAACCAAAGGACTCCAGTGCATATGTTGGTCAAAGAGTTGGTCTCAGCGCGCTAGATGCCCAACAGGGGAACCTGCTGTACAACTGCGAAAGTATGGTAGCATCAGACAAATCAGAAATTAAATACCTAGACCTTAGACTCTTGGAGTGAAATCTACAGTCCAAACTCAGAAACCGATCGACGGTTGCTAAAATTCTAAAGGCTGACCTTTCAAATGAAAGCTTTACAGGGCAGCACCTTCTTATGGTGCTGCAATTTTGATAATATTTTACAGTTTTAAGTGTTTTTTCTATTTAAATCGTGGTGATGTGATTGTTAAAGATGGAAGAATTCCATAGTGTTGTCACATCGTAGATTAAAGCGAAAGTATATGAGAGGTACTTGTGCCAATCCCCCCTCCCCCCCTCCCTTCCTCCCTCCTCTCCCTCTCCTCCCCTCCCCTTCGTCTCCCACCCCGCTTTGCAGTTTTCGTATTAATATTCTTTGCTTTATATGCACTACTGAATTTTAAGAACGCTCGCAAAACTTTCTTCTTGGCATCGTTGTGAATCGTTTTAAATTAAATCAAAGTTTTGATATCAAAGATGTATCCGAGGTCAAAAACGAAAAAAGACAATTGTTGCAAGCCAGACTTATTTCATCACATGGCGTATCCATTAATCATTTTCTTTTTTTCTCTTACACATGCAGGTTACTTCGATGATAACTTAAAAGGACAAAATACAACAATGAAAGGATCTTCAGAGAAGAAGTTATGGGATCGACCACTCCGTGAACACGAAATCAAGGTGCTTAGAAAAAGCAAAGTACAACAACACAAACGCAAACATCCTCAAATGACAGAGGAGTCATTTAACAAAGACGTAACAATCAACAAGAAAGGGAAATAAGACACAAAGAATTAACTAAGTGCTATGGATGTACGAGAAAACGTACAACTGCTTTTTAATGCATGTGACGGAAGGATTGGCATCCGTATAAACAGGGAAAATAGAAAAAAATACAATATTGTGGCATAATTGTTCAATTGTGGTCATCGATTGAGAACTTTAAAGCCGCATTAATCTGTGAAGCAATTATATATTGTACATGTCCTGTATACAAAATATTTTATATCCCTATAATTGTAGTTGAGTTCTTTTCATACAATGTATTTTAGTCTTCACTCTGCAAACTGTGTGCAATTTTAAATAAAAGGTTTATAAGTTCTCTCTTCTGTTCTCTCACTTTTAAACAAATCTGTATTTTTTATAGACTGCGAGCGATCTCGTACTTTTCTTTTAGCTCATTAAGCCGAGCGCTCGCGGGATCCATAGTGGCGAGCGGAGAAGCCCGAGAAAAACACTCGGGCGTGCGCTCTCGTTCCTCGTGCGCGCCACGCAGCATTAGGGTCTTTAAGATACAGGAACGCGGACGCCGTGAAGAACGCCATGGTCGAAGAGGGCCTGGGTCGAGTGTACGGTGTTCGCGGCGGGAAAACTAAGTTAAGATTAGGGAGCTTAAGCAACCACGACGGCGACGGCAGCGAGAACGGCACAAAACAATAGGTTTAATGAGCGAAAACAATGCCTCTGTACGTGTTGCACGTGCGTTTTACATTTTCGTACATTTCTTTGCCGTTCCCTGCAAAACAACAACGTCAAATGATCAAATTATAGGTTTTGTGGAGAACGTGAACACACGACGGTCAATTTTCCTTTTTTTTTTTAACTGGAAAGCCATCCCTTCAAATTCAGCTGCTGGACAATCCAGTCACATTAAACAAACTAAACAAATTGGAGCAACTGCAAAGTAGTTTAAAAAAGCGCGAATCCTTTTTTCAAGTGACGTTTTCCATGGCGTTGTCTCGTCGTTGCTTAAGCTCTCTAATGTGTTGTGTCTGCGAGCGGCAACGCGAAGTTTCCTCCAGTTACGGCTTCATTCAAAGAAACTCGAGAAGCGTTGCTTATAAGTCATCTCGAAACGGTTTTATCACCGATGTGGAGTTCATGCTGCTTTACGAAGAAAACACATCCAACAATTTGGATTTTCCTTACGATGAATATCCGAGATTTCATTTGCAGGACAAGAATGAAGCCGAGTGCAAATTAAAGCCAACTTTAGGGTGGAAAAGTCATATTTCCCGACTAGTAGATGCATTTGACATTCCTGCCGTCTTCACATGTCAACAAGGAACGGTTTGCGAGGGAGCAGAAGGCCTCTTATGTCAAAAATATTAGCCTAAAGCAAAATTAAGCTTATAAGCTTTATTCATTTCGCTTCGCTCGTGTACAATTATATTCAGTATGTTGTCATTTGTGCTGGTTTTATTTCTACACGAAATACAAACAAATTCTAAATACACTCTTAAATGAAGAAGAAATACAAAAAAACAAAACAAAAACAAAGAAAATGATTGCTGAAGAATTTTTCGAGTGACAAGTAAGCTTAAGACTTATACACGCACTTGGGCTTTGAGCACGGCATCGATATCCTCTGAGCTTCGCTGGATATGCTTGTTTACCTCAGAGTAAAAGCGCCCAAGTTCAGTTTTATCACTAACACTGCTAAAAGAAATGTTCAAGGTTTCGAAAAACTCAAATAGTGTTAAATGAAAGGTCGAATAAAACCCATAAAGACCATAAAAATACTCACGTTTTACCAGAAACGCGAAACTTCTTTGTGTCACGTCCGTCGCAAGCAAGAACGCGACAAATTGGGCTTTTTGTCATGCGCAGTGAACTTCAAAAGTTAATAATTACTTCCGGTCGTCTCTGGCGGCGTCCGCGTTCCTGTATCTTAAAGTCCCTATACACCACTTTCATAATGGCGGCCGATTTATTTATTCTTTTATATGTATGTTAATTAGCCTCACTGGCCTCGTTTTAGAGTAAAAATTCTTTTGAATTTTGCACACCCCAACGAGGCCAGAAAGGCTAATTAACATACATATAAAAGAATAAATAAATCGGCCGCCATTATGAAAGTGGTGTATTGCCGCTTGTAGACCGCGCGCGTACTCGCTCGACTAACAACAAGAAAAATATGGGACTACTCGCAGTCTAGTATTTTTACAGAGGGCAATTTATTTGCGAGCACCCTTGTGAACGTTCAGTGGAGTTTTCACAACGAATCTTTTGATGTTTTTTTTTCTTATCGTTCACGTTTGGACGTACTTGAAGACTTTAATAGGTTAATGTTTCCAAATATGGAAGTGGAAGCTTGATCAGTTTTATGTTTAAATTTCTACCATCGAAAATCAAGGCGTTTTAGATTTTAGTCGACAAACCTTAAGGACTGTTCTCAAATTTTAACGCGAAATCTGCGGACTTTGTAAGGAATTTGAGCGGATAAGTTTAAATAAATGAGTTTTTGTTTGTGTTATAATTTATACCATCTTGACTCTGTTAATAGTTAACGTCACGTCTAAAATTTCAGGCTAGCCAGATTATAAACGGTTTAGGCCGCGTTTTGTTAAACCCACGTCCAAACGTCGTTTAGTTAAGTGATCTCAACAATGACAAGTACCTGCTTAACAACATAACCGCTCCACCAATCAGCTTGCATGTCGTTACACGCTCTCTCTCTTTGATCGGGCAGACCATCGCTTAAAACAGAAACGTCGGTGAGACTTTTTTATCGGTTGTATAGGAGCAAGTCACACGGAATAGACTACCACTGAACAATACAATAGGTAATGTTTGATTTATTCTTTGTATTTACATATATATATTAACTGGAGCTTGCTTTTCAATGAATGCATTGTCGGTAAATATATGTAGTTTAAACTCTTGTCAAACTATAATTTCTAATTTCCAGTCGACAACATTTTATATCATTGCATTTCTCTCAGTAATTTAGAAATAAAGTAATACGTATTTTAATTAAGCTGATTAAAGTAAACGAGACACGGTTTACCATTAGGGCACTTTATCATCCTTTTGTTGGTTAAACAGGTACTAAATTTAGTCTCACAGCATTGCAGTAATTCAGTGGCACGATGCAATTTCTTGTCCCTATTTCACCTCGGTCCTAACAAAATCTTTTTCTTTATCTTCATTTTCCTTTGCGTGCTAAAAAGCCAATGGGCCCAAAACGTTAATTTCTGAAAGTTTATATTTTACCAGTCTATTTGTTGGTATTTTTCGTTTTCTTCATTGTGGCATGGGGTCATATTAAAAATTAAAAACACCAGGGCAGATATTAACTCCTAATTATACAAATAAATTTACAAACACTGGGCGAAATTGATTTTAGTAAAGTAGTAAGTATTTAAAATGGCGATGTTATAGAAATAATTTGTTATATGCCCTTAAACTGCCAGATATTTCTTATTCTATTGAACAATTCATACAGCTCTAACGTTTCAAAGTTTGTTATATATGCTGAACCGACTTTATGCTGAATAAACAGTTGGCAAATACGCTCGAGCTCGAAAACATTGTATAAAAAATGATAAAAGATAGCAATTGATAGAAGATAAAAGATATAAGATGAATGGGGGTTCGTATAAGCTTTGACGTTTGACGGTAACAAAAGTAGCATTTCGACGACTATTTTCCACATGGCTCGTTTTCTTTTGTTCTCTCAGGTGATTATATTGAAAAAACCTGCCAACTGTCTGAAAATCTGGGGGCGGCTTTGATTGCGTCAGCTTCAGCCCCGGTAATCTAATCAACTGAGAAAAAAAAAAAATAAAATAACGGACAACTGACGAGCCAAAAGTAAGGGTTATTTTTAGAATCCTCGCGGATCGATATTTGATTATTGACCTTGGGCTACTCCCTCGGTGAATAAATCACATATCCCATTTTTCACTCGTTGCCGTAATTTCATTTCGTACTGTTTATTTTTCATTTATGGGTGCAATATAAAATTGTTATTTTTTTGCCGCTTGGACAGCAAAATGGCTATTTAACGATTTAAATTGGTTTATATGACAGGGTAGGAACAATGAGAAGAAGGATGAACGGTTACAGCTTTCCTGTCATTCTATTTATACAGCAACTTTTGATAAGTAGAGGTAAGTAAAGGTACATCAGTTCATTGTAGTTTGTGAGCAGTCTTCGAAGAGATTGGCATGAGGGGAATTCCAACCAAAGAATGCAGTAAAATGATGCAAATGAATTTCGCTAATAGAAAAATTTAAAATATGCACATGAAATAGCCCAGCGTGATATTTGGAATAAAATCTTTACTACCATTCCAGGTAGTCTTAATCGTATATATATCTATACATTTTAAACGTTCAAGATAGATGCTAAACACGTAGTTAAACTAAAGACTGAACATTTAACCTCATATCGAAGTCTAACTTATCGGTCTCAATACCGGCATTCCAGAATCGAACCTAATGACAATAATGGTTTAACTCGGAATCAAGGTATTTTAATACCTTGATTTTAATACCTTGATTCTCATACATCCAGCTTTAAAAAGCTGGATGTATGAGACCACCTAATCATTACATCCCTGGTTAACAAGCACATTGCCAACGTTAAATCTGAGCGTTAAAAGTCTTAGTTAACCCTGGTTAACCCTATTCTCTGGTAGCCAGTGGCATCCTAATTGCATCTATATATTTAATATTTGAAAGAAAATTTGCCCTGAATGGGATTTGAACCCACGTCCTCCTGCATACTAGTTAGATGTGATCACCACTACACCATCAGGACAATCATGCCGGCAACATGGCAATCGAAGAGGTGATTTATGTGATTCTGGACGTGGGCCTCTCGGGATTTTTTCTTTCAAGGTGACAGGGTAGGGGAAGCCTATAACTCCATTTGAAACCCAACTTGGTAAGGATGATCTTCTTGGTTTCAGTTTCCAGCACAGTTTCAGGAAGCAGCGCCACATTGTTTGATCCAAAGATAGATCCAACATCGTTTAAGATGTACGACCAGGAGAGGGAAGGTATAGCTAGTAGTCAGTTAAATATATTGTGAGTCATTTGCCACTCTTAAACGAGTCTATGGCTACATGACCAGGTTTGTGCACATGCAGGTAAAAACATGGCACATAGGTTTTAAATATAACATAAAAAGGAAAATACTAAGATTCTGACCACCCTTAAAGGGACAGCGTCCAGGCTGATAAAACACTTAATGACTGGCTCCGAGGGAAACAGTGAATTTTGTTTCCAGAGAATCTCGATGTTTCCCGAGACGAAGTCGAGATTCGAGGAAAACAAATTCACTGTTTTCCGAGGGATCAATCATTACATGTAAGTGATTTGTTATATAGCAACACAAAAAACACAACACAACACAGTTTGAAAAACGCGCCGAGCACTCGAGGTAAAGATTAATCGCATCATAATCACGCCACCTTTTGTCACGGTCTGATCACGTGCGCTAGCGGGCAACAGAGCAATGTTACTCCTGACGACAAAATTGTTGCCTGCTTAGGACAATTGGCGGAAAACGGTTTCTTTGTTAGATGTCATGTGACCATGAATCAACCAATCAACGTCCGCGTTGTATTGAGAAAAACTCCTGCTATATAACAACGTGTCATGGTTATAACCAGGAACTTACTTTAGGCTTGTTTTATTATCTTGAAACAGTAAGAACAAATCGCCAAAAGTGATGAAAGCAAAGAAATATTAACAAACGGGACAAAATCACTAAAACAGTGAAAATTCCACCAGAATGGAAACTTTGATTTCTTGACCGCCTGTCACAAAATCAAATTTGATGAATTGTAATCCACTTTCATCCTTGAAATCCTGCACTTTATCTCCAAACTAAAATATGCTTCTGGTTTGCTCTATAGAATGTTTTTATCCAATTTAGTTGTATATTTAATGGAATTTGACGATATAACATAGAAATAAGCTACCCGGAATTTTATTATTTCGGCGGGACAGTATCCCTTTACACTATCAAGAGTTCCCAACTTTGATTTGAAATGGAACAACAGTTCATTTTACAACAAGGTAATTACAAATAACATTCCCGCAACCATGAAAGAAGCCTATTCTTATAACTGATTCGAAACTTATGCCTCTATTTGTACATGAAATTTGTATTGAACCATTTTCTAACGATGTTGCGTTACTTTTTTGTTCCAGCAACGTATGGCGAATTAAATCTTGGAAAGGATTACTTTGAAGGAGATATTTTACTTACACCACAACAAAAAGACTATATAGATGCATCCCAGAATGATCTTCAAGCGAGAGCTCTTATAAAAGACACTCGAAAATTATGGGTTAATGGTGTAGTACCATACGTTCTTGCCGACGGCCTTAGTAAGTACTAATCTGTTGAAAAGAACTTTAAGTTCACGCTCTACAACAACAAAGGAACAACAACTTTATTCATTTAAATTTAATTACAATTTACATTGACATGACCCCAGATAGCAAGAGCTAATCGAGGCGGGCAGTGTTTTAGGTAAATATATATATAAACATATATATTTAAACTACATGTAGGTGGGGTGTTTTTGACGACCTCTATTCAAGTAGCGCCTGAAATGTCCAAATTTTCAGCTTTTTTTTTTTCATTTGTTCTTAATTACTAACAAGTCTTGTTGATAGAAACTCTAGCTACAGAACTTCATTATTTCAACAACTTCACCACGCACAAAGCCGATTTGGCTCCTGACCACGCACATTGTTTATTACACTAGTCAAAAATGTTTATAATAAACATCTATTAAGTTCAAGGGAGTGTTGATTCGAAAAGGGCGCTGTTCAATAAATATGGTATATAAGCAAGTAGATGACAAATTAATTATTAGTCAGGCAGCATGCCAAGGCTACCCGACTTATAAATTCAGTTTTACTCTGAGTCGATCAGAAAAGTCTGTTTCAAGTGGTTTATAGCCAGCGGCAAAGTGTTTCTGTTTCAAGTGTTTTTGAGATTAAGAGTTTAGATGAATTGATAAAAAGGTTGGCGCTTTCTCGAATGGCTTCACATTTAGAAACATATATCGTGCTGTTGCGTTTACCGAAGTTTTGAAAAATCCATTTGAAGTCCACAGATCGATTTCTATTTTCCATACTGAGTTTGAAGTCAAAGACATTGCTTCGCGTATTCACAGATAAAAATAACCACAAAATGACGTCATATCACTTTACATAGCAACTTCAAGGTCATAAGAGATCAGATAGCAACTAATTGAAAACACGAACTCTACGAGTTGTGAAACCGGGCTTTTAGCGTACATAAGAAATTAAGAATTCGAACCATAGCCAGTAGTGTAACTGCTCCACAATCGAAGATTCACTGTGACACTGTAGAATCCATTGGCTGTTTATTCTTTATTTCGTAGTTGTAATACGAAACTAAAACTGCCGGAAAACCAATTCACAACATAAAAAAAAGGAAAATGACGAAACGAAACATCATGATCAAGTAAAAGCAACTTACATTATTGCCGGATTTGGTGAGAGTTCCAATCGATAACGATTTCCTTTTCTTTTCTTTTCTTTTCGAGGAACAGATCAGAATGGACCTTGCATGCACGAGTGATTGCGAAAGACTGATTAAAGGTTTCAAATGACGCAGTAACGTACGTGACAGATCGGATCACCTTGTGTGACCGCAAAGAACACCCTAAAGCCCGACTTTACTTCTCGTAGAGTTCTTGTTAAATTAAGAGGGGGAGGGGGGGGGGGGGGGGGGGGGGGGGGGGTCAACTAGTTGTAAATCTGATAAACTATAGTGGCTAAAAATGTTAAACTACTTAAGAGAATACGAATCCCTGTCGTAAGCTACAAATATAGTAAAAAATTATATATTCAATTGAAGTAAAACAATTACAGTGAAGAGCAATGCTTTAAGCTAGTGCCAGGTCTAGTAAGTATTTTGTTTTTAAAATAAATTGGAATAAATCGATGGAGTCTTCAGTCCCGTATTTCGACAGGGATACTGTTCCATAATTTAATTCCGATAACTTGAAATATCATCCCGCCCTCAGATTTCCCATCGTAACACGAGCATACTAAATTGTGCATCACGAGCAATGTGTTTCGCACTGTTTTGGGTAAATTGCATACCCACGTGTAAGGAGAACTGACACCGATGCATGGTTTGCAGGTTATATCAGTAAGGAATATATCCAATCAGCAATTAAAGAGTGGAGCAAAAAAACGTGCCTTCAATTTAGACCAAAAACTTACAGTGATGAAGACTACATGGAATTTGTCTACGAGGGAGGGTACGTACGAATGACAAACATTTTGTATAAATTAAAGAAAAAGAAACTCGAGATATTAAAGAATTAATTTCAATTCTTGAACAGTATTTGCCATTTTTTAGAGGCACTGTTGCCATGGCAATGGCTTCTGGCAAAAGAGTGACAACTCACAAATGAGCTAATAAAATATGTTGGCATCCTTACTAGTTAATTTCGCGAGCCCAAATTGCAACACAAGAAAATTATGTTATTCTGTAACTCATGAGAGTTTGTGTAGGTGCAATTGCTAATACTCTAGGAAGCCACCTTCATGATTGGGGAAAAAATCGGATCGATAAATATTTTATCAAATGGCATCTGCTGTTTTCACCGCATCGTTAGTTGTTGTTGTTCTTTTTGTTTTCAGATGCTCTTCCTATGTGGGACGTATTGGTGGCAGGCAAACAATTTCAGTAGGAAACGCAGATTTAAGCGTTACTTGTAAACACGGTAACATTGTGCATGAAATAGCACACTCTTTGGGATTCTTCCATGAACACAGTCGACCGGACCGTGATCAGTATGTCCGCATCAACTTCGACAACGTGGAAGGCGGTGAGTACTGCACGTTTATAAAATGAATTGATGGCATTTCTCCAGATCTGTTTCTTTGGCTGCTTCTGCACATTTTTATTCAAACATGGCTTGACCTAATGTAACTTATGACGTCATATCTCGTTGCCACTAAACTTTGCCAAAATGTGTGATAAAATGTGGGACAAACGAACTTGGCCAGTCTTCCAAATAAAATATACACGAACATATTGTTGTCTTTCGAGAGTTTTGTTTCGCGATACTAGGCATAATATACGCATACACGTAGCTTAGGCTTTCTCGTTTACGGAGAAGTCTAATTTGACAGTCTTGTCTCGTTACCATGGCAACCAATGATTGAGTTGTTGGGCTTGTAGTTCAAGGCTAGCAAAACTCTCAACGGATTTTCTCGGTATTTTACATGGCAAATACTCAGGATATTCAGTAAGTCTAATATAACAAAGCCATAAAAAAAATCGGTACATAATTTTTGGCAATTTACTCATTTTTCGTTTTTTACGTTTATTGGGTTTGTGAAATCTGCAAAGGACCGCAAACGATAATGCTGCTAACGGTATACGTAGGATCTGCGGAAGACCTAACCAGCCAAAAAATGAACAAACAAACAATAAACTGCAGGGCTGATCTGACTACGTAAAAAAAGACTTTGCGAGACACCATCACGACAGAAACCGATAAAGTAGGATCGTAACTGTGGACAGCCGTTTCCTTGTTATTGCAACTCATCAGCACGGTGTAACGAACTAAATGTCGACAGCAAGAAGCCAGCTTTGTCCATCTACATTGTTCTTTGAGAGACATCTTTGCGACACTATGGGCTCTTTGTTCCTCGGCACACGTGATGTGGCAGCGCGTGATTCGAGTGACAGGTGAGTACATAGTACGGAACCTGATATCGTGAACGGGTCATTGTGAATTCTATTTGCGCTGGCTTCTTGCTGGCGGCATTTAGTTCGCTACACCGTGCTGATGAGTTGCGATAACAACGAAACGGCTGTCCACGGTTACGATCCTACTTTATCGGTTTCTGTCGTGTTGGTGTCTCGCAAAGTCTTTTCTTACGTAGTCAGATCAGCCCTGCAGTTTATTGTTTATTGGGTTTGTGTATGTACAAAAATTGTTGTCTTTTTTTTGTGATCGAGAACAAACAAAATTCTACCAATTTCAAAATTTACCGTGTGGAATGCGTGCAATAAACATTTTAGTTTCCAAAGAAACCTCTTTAAGTTCGTAACGTCATCAAAATAAAAAACCGCGCGTTCTCGCCATTTTCGTTAACATGCCTCGCGCGTTAAAAACTATATGGAGCCACCTTAAGACGTGATGTGCTAGCCTGCGATGCAGGCGTCGGGGAGAAGGGAACTGGGGAGAGAGGGAAAGGACGCCTGCAATAAAGACCCCATTTGTTCATTTCTGCCGTCGCTGGCGGCCGCAAAATTCTCATTGGCTAATTTGCGCTGGGCGGTAAACATAGTAAATTCCCGCGTGACGTAATTCGATTACAAAGAAATCGGTGGGCGTAATGCGAATGGCCCGGTTCTTATAAAAGGTGATCCTTTCCTTCTCCCCTCTCCTTTTTAGCGCCCCCAGCATATTTTAGCCTGCCACGCAGGCTAAAATATGCTGAAATAAATGCACTTGAAAACATCTGAGAAAAACCATAGGGGTGGGTTGCATCCACTCCCTCCTTCTCTCCCCCCCCCCCCCCATCCACTCCCTCTCACTCTTCCCCCCCCCCCCTCCCCCACCCCCCCCCCCCCCCTTCTTGTGAGAAGTTGTGATCCTAAAATTTTCACACGAAAGATGTTTTTCCTTAGGATACGAGAAGAACTTCAGAAAAGAAACTCTAGAAACTGTCGACTCTCGTAAGGTGGGCTACGACTATGACTCTGTCCTGCATTACGGCGAGTTCTTTTTCACTAAATCGCCCAGTTTAAAGACCATAGAACCCATGGACTCCAGTGCATCTATTGGTCAAAGGATTGGTCTTAGCCAAAAGGATGCCCTACAGGGAAACCTACTGTACAACTGCCCAGGTAGTCAAGGTATGTTACCGTTACTGATAACACAGAAATGCATGGTGCTTAATGATTCTGAAGGTTAAATAGCCAGTGACGGTGTTAAATAAAACCTCGGTTAAAACGGATTTCAATCTGAAAAAATTGAAAACATGTATATGTATAGATCAGGACATGTATGTATAGATCAGTGCAATAAGCAGTTATCTACTGGAACTGACCCACTTATATGTCTCCTTTAGGGACGGTGTCCCGGCTGGCCAGGAACTTGCTTTAAGCTTGCTTTGCTATCTTGAAATATGAAGGAAAATCGCCAAAAGTGATGAAAGAAAAGAAATTTTAACCAAAGAGACAAAATAACCACTGAAAAGGTAAAAAATTCCCAAGAAATGACAAGGTAGATTTCTTGACAGGCGGCAGGAGCCCTATTGATGGGCTCCTGCCGCCTGTCAAGAAATCTACGTTGTCATTCCTTGGGAATTTTTGACCTTTTCAGTGGTTATTTTGTCTCTTTGGTCAAGAAAACAAATTTGATGAACTGTAATCCACTTCCATTCTTGCAATCCTGCACTTTAAACTCCAAACAAGTGCTTCTGTTTTATTCTATAGAATCTGTTTGTTTAAGTAAGTTGTATATTTGGTGGAATTGGGTGAATATATAAAAATGAAAATAAGGCGGGACAGTGTCCCTTTAATTAACTGGGATCGGTTTTATAAAAAAAAAACACAAATTCAAACGAGAATTAGTGCTTTACATGGTAGTAAATTAGCAGTTAGCTAAAGTTAGCTGAGAGAAATCGAAGACACAAGGATTTCTAGTTATTCTCCTCAATTTTATTCTAACTCATCTTAAAAGGAATTTGTCTTTTCTTTGTAATCATCTTATACGTGTAGATACTAACAGTTAGCTACCAGTTACCGATGATATCGAATACCCCGGGATATATATTAATGCCGACCCCGGGATTGTAACCTTGTTGGAGGTTGGGTGTGAACGTCCTCTCTCAACGGCAGTGGTTTTAGTAGGTACATACTAACCATTGGTGTTCACCACAGATTACTACAATAAAACAGATTCGACAACAAGAGGATCTACAGACAAGGACTTATGGGATCGACCACTCTATGAGAAGGAAATCAAGGTCCTAAGGAAAAGCAAAGTACAACAACATAAACACAAACACAACGAAGATGAACATCTGCAGTCTAAAAAGCAAGAAGACAGCGCAGTTCACAAGGCAGGAAAGAGAGGAAGTCATCTACAAACGGTTTTAAAGGGGAAAAAGGGCTCAAAAAAGTTTATTCCATCAAATAAATCTGAGCCAAATGGCAAAAAGATCAATGATAACAAGGCTGGTTCCAGATCTGAAGTGTTTAAAGGAAATCAGATTACACCTCAGTTAAACAAAATATACAGTGGAGATACTGCTGATATATTAGAAGGAGATGACGAGGAAGATGATAATATTTCTTACTCAAGAGGTAGGCGCTTGCTGTCGACAATAATAGTAATTATTTAGTCCTTAGTAGAGACTGTTGCCATGCATGGCAAATTTTATTATCTTGATTACTGATTTTGTTTAGTTTCTTTAGCTATTTCTTGGACTTGTGGAAGTGTTTATTATTATTACTGTTACACTAAATTCCTCTGGAACTTTTTTGTCGAAAAATTAATACATATCAAAGGCAGCTTTTGCATCTCAAAATGTGAGAAAACGTGTCAAATTCAACTTTTTACTTAAATATATATTTTTATGTCGTATTGTAGAAATGACAAACACACATAACCTGCTATTCAATTTCATGAGCCATCTTTGAGCAAGACTCATGCTCTGGAGGCTATCAAAACAAGAATCTAAGAAGAAATTAGGGTGAAAATAGTTAATTTTGTTATTTTATTTATTTAAAATAACTCTACAGGTGTTAGTGTACCTGTGATTGCTCCAGAAACGCCGAATCAGCTTGCCACTGACCGAGCAACGCTGGCTCAAGAAGAAGAGGATGCGGTCCAGCAACAGGACAATGACGACATTGGTAAGCACGCATGCGCAACAATTATAAGCTGTCAATGTCTTTTAACGCTCGGAAGAATTTCCGTTTATTAAAGTAAGTAAAATTAACACAATTTGGAGAGAAGAGATGTGTGGATCTATAATAATGACTCGTCGTGTGTGTTGTTTTGTTGTTAAGGTGAAGAGAACTTAGGCAAAGACTACTTCGAAGGCGATATGATGCTGACACCACAACAACAGGCTTACCTGGATAACATAAAAAACAAAGATGACACACAAGAAGGAGCCAAACGGGCACTTATTAAGGACACAATGTACCTTTGGCCGAAAGGTCAAGTCTACTACGATTTTCACAAAGGAGTGGGTTAGTCTATAAAATTATTATTAAAAATACATGTACAATCAAAGTCAAAATAAATCAAACAACATTTACGATACGTACTGACTGCCAATAACTGGTCTCTTTCGCTGATAGTGGTGATTTTGGATGAGTGGTTTCATTGCACATGAAAATTATTTGTATTACTAGGGCATGAAAAGTAATATTCATATTAAAGGTTTGATCTGGCCTCATTTAAAACAGACGTAAAGGATTGTTCAGTCCCTCTTCAAAGCAAACACATATCTTGTTAACCCTTTCAATCCTATAAGCGACAGAAATATGACAAGAGAAACAAAATACAAATTTCATCGAAGAAATTGTCAAGAGACTATAAACAGCTTCAAAAACGTGTTCTTCTGAAGAGTTCTTTTCCCAACATTGTACCTTTTACTGGCTAATTTATTATTTTTCCTTTTATTCAAGATAGGATAGGCAGACGAAGGGCTCGTGCAGCCATGCGTCATTGGCAGAAACACACCTGTCTCAAGTTTAAACGTGTTAAGAATTCACCTGACAACTTTGGATACATCAAATTTGTGTTCGAGGGAGGGTAGGTATATTGATGAATTAGGGACGTTAACAAGTCGACCATAGGATGCACGATCATGGTTGGATCCCTCTACCCAATTGTTATTTTTCAGTTGTTTTTCAGCTCGTAATGTAAAAAGATAAGCATTGTTTGTTATTTAAATAAGTTAAATGAGAGATAACTGATGCGACCTCCTGTTCCAAATCAACTTCTTATTTTGTTTTTCATTCTCAATAGGTGGTTAGTCACCTTCTAGCGATCTTAGAAAAAAGATACAGAGTCGCAGCGGCTTGGATTTTACTTATTCTTGTTTGCTCTTTATAGTTGTGCTTCTCGCGTTGGTCGCGGTGGCGACAAAATGCAGAAACTAACGATAGGCAGCCCAGCACTCAGGTGCAAAGTAGGAAATATCATCCATGAACTTGGTCATGCTGTAGGCTTTTTTCATGAACACAGCCGCCCTGACAGGAACAAGTTCGTCAGAATTCTCAAAAAGAATATCCTTCCTGGTAAGGACCTTAAACCGGCTATAAATATGCTGATGTCATTAAAGACCGTGTCCACTCCAAATTAAAGATTAAACGAACCAGTTTTGCCATAGGGGCTTGAGCATAGTTCCAGTTTCTTTAGTATTAAGCGACTGAGCGAGAACACTGCTACGTTCCTCTGGGATAAAGTACCAGAAAACCAAATGTAGCTAGAAAATCTTCAGAAGTGAAGGAGGCAAGTTTAATGGAAGAAGAAGAGTCCATTACTACTGAAGAGGTTGCCGTGTAGTAGAAAAAGCAACGGGCTATTTAGAGGGTCTCAATGGTGTTAACCGTCAGCCGTCAAACGGCCTAAAATTTAACCGTCAACCGTCAAAAAAGGGTAATTTTTACCGTCAACCGTCAAAACATGTTTACCGACAAACGGTTTCAAGCTGCCCATCACGTACTTCTGGCTCACAAAGAACCTTTAAACTGGTAAACCAGTTGCCATGTTCCCAAATATACTCACTTTACGCTCTTTACTAATTTGCGCCTAAACCGACATCACAACAGGCTTCTATCTTGAAATACTTCCAGTTTCAAAATATTAATTATTTACTACATTCATTTGATAACTTGTTTCTGACCACGTCAAGCCGCGCCATTCCTGATCGATGTAGAGGGCCCTGAAAGCCGTGGTACGGTAAGCTTTTATCGTAAAGCAGAAGAGAAACCAATCGGATAATATAAGACGTGAGTTTCCATTGGTGAGGACCCAAAAAGCATTGGTAGTTTCAAACAACATTTAATCGATTTCCTCGGTATAAACGATTTGGCAAACAAATTTGGTCTCGGCTCATTTGATTAGTAAAATTAAATGGAAAAACTGAAAATTACTGTAACACAGCAACAACTTGACCTAAAGCTGCCACTCCTCGTGACCGGCGACGGAGAGAGCGAGTTAAACGGCAAGGCATTGTTTCCATATTAAACAAGTGTGACTTATCCGTTCAGCATAGATTCTTGACTTCCTTACTCATCAAGGACCATCTTTTACCCAATCGTTCAGCTATTCACAGTCCACTCCCAAAGGAAATTAAATTACAAATTAGTGTGGGAAGGGAGATATGGACAACTAATTGCCTCATAATCTTTGGATCACCAACCTATTCTCGTTAGGAAGGCGATTCACAGCGATTTCTGAAATATATACATAGACAGTTAAATTGAGAACAGAAATTTTCACAACAAAGATTATGAGTGAAAAAGTGCCTCAGCCGGGAGTTGAACCCGGGTCTCCTGATGACCGGATAGATGCAAAGCCACAAATGTGTTGTTTGTGTTTGTGTTTGTGTAAGTGTGGTTGTCTTAGTGGCCTAGTGGTTAAGGCATCTGTCCGGTCATCAGGAGACCCGGGTTCAACTCCCGACTGAGGCACTTTTTCACTCGTAATCTTTGTTGTGAAAATTTCTGTTCTCAATTTAACTGTCTATGTATATATTTCAGAAATCGCTGTGAATCGCCTTCCTAACGAGAATAGGTTGGTGATCCAAAGATTATGAGGCAATTAGTTGTCCATATCTCCCTTCCCACACTAATTTGTAAATTATATATATATATAATATTTTCACTTCATCGTATAAATTAAACATCTTCAAAATATATTGTTAGAGGTCGTAGAGTGCGTTGGCAAAATTTCACTTCATTTCACCAGGTAAAGACCAAAACACAATACTTAATATTAAAAAAATACAAAAGTTAATATTAACTTCAATTCATAGAAGGAATTTCCCCTCGATAACCGTCAACCGTCAAAAGCCCTAAAATTTAACCGTCAAAAGCCCTAAAATTTAACCGTCAACCGTAAATATCGGAAAAAATTTAACCGTCAACCGTCAAAGCTACCCCACGGTGGTTAAAGTTGTCATTTATGCATCGCAGCCATTTGTGTATTACCCTTCAACAAGACACTTAGCCACTTATCCACGTCATCGCTCGTTAAGTTGTAGAAGCGAATATAACTGTTGAACTATTGGGGAAAACTAGTAAAATATGCTTTAGGATTAGGGACAAGCTTGCGATAGAGTGGCATCCAATTTATGGGAATGGCAAAAGCAAAACTGAAGAAAATTAAGGGCACCTAAAAAGTTACCATGCTCGTAATGTATAAAAGACAATGTCGTTGTTTGCATCATAAGAAACTGTCCTATAAGAAAATGAGGATTTTCACGACAAAGCAATCGAGTATATTTCTCTTCAGTAACAAATTAACAGCTGTTATACTGAACCTAAAAGATGACGTTTATGTTTAATTGTTCTTCAGGTTACGAAAGAAACTTTTTCAGGTTTGGCAGGAAATGGATCGACTCAAAGGATGTCCCGTACGATTACGGCTCCATCATGCATTACAACAGAGCCTTCTTCTCTCGATTCCCTGTTATGCTAGACACACTAATACCTCTGAAAAGAGATGTGGAGGTTGGTCAGCGGAAAGCACTCAGCAGGTTTGATATCCTGCAAGCCAACCTACTCTACCAGTGTGATGGTAAGAATGTGTCGCGACTATTGCTTATATATGCATTTGAATCTTTGGTTTCGTGTCTATATGTAACGCACTTTAATAGTAGGTTCGAAATGGGAGAATATAAATTATGTACTGCAATTATTTATCGGGCATACAAAGTTGCTTTTATACAGTTGTATCGAATAACTGCTCCGCGGTAGATG
Organism: Dendrophyllia cribrosa; assembly: GCA_024195265.1. Lineage (NCBI taxonomy): Eukaryota > Metazoa > Cnidaria > Anthozoa > Scleractinia > Dendrophylliidae > Dendrophyllia > Dendrophyllia cribrosa. Next base: position 1,267,251 of record JAJLRJ010000001.1, on the reverse strand, counting down.
CAGTCATGCGAAATTCACTAGATGCAAGAAAATGAACATTCTATAGCGCAAAATGTAGATATTTAGCCCAATATAGAGAGAGTCACCGTAGACGCTGGACTTTACGTTCCGCTAATGATAATGGGAAACTAATATATCTTGAGGGTGCATTGGAACAATCACAGGATTTAGTTTACCTTGCTCACTTGCAGAGCGGAGCTGTATGCAAAAACTGAAACTTTTTCAACCTGGGTGAAAACTTACCCTCGATTCCACATGCTACACATGACCGCAAAGAAGTTCTATTCATGATAAAAAAAGCACTTTTTTAAAACTAACTGTTTTTTATTTCTTTCAGGGAGGAAAAAGTTGTCTGACGAAGAAATCGAGGACCTTAAAGAGGAAAGCGAAAACGAGATTAACGACCAAAGTTCCGAAGGTAGTGTATGTGATTGTTTTGTGACCAACGGATTAATGGACACCAATGGAAAAGGAGGAAATCACAGCCAGCGAATAAAACTTTCAACAGTTGAAGCGTTTTGCTGAAGTTCAAGTACGGCAAATTATGGTGGAGCGTGAGAAGCCGCGATCTTCTCTTGGGTAGTGAAAGCAGTAGGACCATCAAACATTTTCTGACACCTGCAAAACGTCCTTAGGCTCGGATTGCCAACACCAGGAGCCCATTTGTTAAACAGTTTCCGATATTTGACATTGTATAGTTCTCAATCATAACTGATCTTTTTTAGTTGAGCTTTTTGTTTTTTTTTTCCCAGCCTTCTGCGCAGATGTTTATGACAGTAATTCATGCCAGTCAGTCAAGTCCAGAGGCTACTGCCAGAAGTTTCCAAACAGTATGAGGACAACGTGCGGGATCACGTGCAACTTGTGTGGTAATCACGTGATTTCAATACTTTCAATAGCCCCATAACGATATGCATGTTTACGTCAAACTAGCTAGGAGGAATGTTCAAAATAATACCTACTCAAAAACAACGTGAACTTGGTTTACAAGGTTTACAAGGAATTTCGTACAAACGAGGCTATGCATAAGGCCTATTGCTATTTGACTTGTCCTAATTTCCATCGCCTCAATTAAGAAATCAGCGGACAGTTTAACACAGATAACCTTGGATATTCACTAACCCTTAACGGTGCTGTGTGTGTTTTTATCAATACTTTACGTATTCAAAAAAAAAAAACAGGTTAAAACGTACCTACGAGATAACTTGGAGAAATCGGTACCCTAGCGGAAAAACATGCACAATTACCGTTTTATTAAAACTTAATCAATAAGCTATCATAATGATTCGTTTGTTTGAACTTTAAAATATATTACCATAAACTTACATTTGAATGCATGGTAAAATGCATCTTGAAGTAAAAGCTGGAGAAGAGGAATGAAATTAGGCTAGTTGTTATAAAACTCGCTATATCTTTGAAAATAAGGCATATCGTGAGAAAATGAAGCATTCGAAGAAAAGCCCGAGTGAAGATCATCTCACACCCTAACACCGGGTAAAGATCATCTCACACACTAACATTTTTAAATTTTACTAAACATCAGACACAACATCAACTGACGAGGCCCTGGACGAGGCCAGTGTTTTACACATCGAGTTAAACGTGATTTACCTGTTTATCAGTGCATATGAAGGGGATCATTATGCTGGTCATTTTTCAGCAATATACATGGCAACTTTCATTTCTTCTAAATCTTTATTCTACAAAATGTACAAATTCGACATTATTTAACTTGTAGGCAGCAAAACCCAACATCCTCAAAGAGGGTTGAAAGCGAGACATCAGGCAAGACGAAAAAGTCTGGTCAACAAACCGAAGATGTCGCCATTTAAGGAAGATACGCCTTCTAAAAGAACGTTACCTATTAATAACGAGGCTTAAACTTTTTCAGAGGTTTAATTCTGAACCAGGTACATTTTTTGTCTCTCTTGCTTTGGTGGCATGGAAATCAGCAAACTAAACTGAACCTAACCTAACCTAACCTAACTTAACCAAACCTAACCTAACCTTAGTAACTAACTAACCATTCCAAACGTAACCCTTACTTAACCAAAAGTTAACTTTTAACTAAACCTAACTTAACTTATAACCTAACCTAACGTAATCAAACACGAGAATTTAGTTTTATCGACTGAGTCGATAAGGTAAATTGACCACCGTAAAAAGATTCAAATAGCTGACGTTTCGAGCGCTGGCCCTTCGTCGGAGCGAAGGGCTAACTTAACCTAACCTAACTAGCCACACGTAACCCTTACTTAATTAAAAGTTAACTAACTTAACCAAACCAAACCTAAACTAAACAATAATAATTAAGGTAGAAACAACAGAAACAAAATAATGAATTTAAATCAAAACTGTTGGCAATGTAAAACTCACTAAAGTGCATTTTTATAAAAAAAAGCTATAAATAAATAAACAAATGAACAAATAGGTAAATATTTATTTTCATAATTAAAGAAACAAGGACAAATTGTAAAACAATAATTTTACCACAATTACCGGTAATCTCGCAATCTGATTGGTCGATGCGGGTGGTAAATGAGAGTACAGACAACGGTGCTGACGCTAACATCACGCAATGCAAGTTATAGACAACGCTTGCTCACGCAATGCATCACGTTTTGTAACGAAACTTCGATTTTTCCTTGTAGGTTTTTCTAAAAATTGTGGTAAAAAACAGATTTCCACCGGTTTTCCGTGGTGTGGACTCTTATTTACCACGATTTACGTCATCACATGGTAAAAATTTGTTGCTGACTCACTCGGCTGCGCCTCGTGAGTCCACAACATTTTGACCATGTGAGGACGTAAATCGTGGTAAATAAGAGTCCACACCACGGAAAACCGGTGGAAATTTGCTAAATATTAGACATTTAGTATACGAATCTATTTATAGGCATGATTATCAAAAGGCGCGAAATCATTTGCCGCAGCCTGATTTTCAGCCTGTGTTTACTATATTTACCCTGAGCTTTTTTTTATTTCTTGAGCCTGGAGGTGGGGCGCACTGTTTCCTCCTTCGTAACTTGAAGATCATTTAAGCTATGAGGTGCGCAATATGGGTCGATGACGTTAAATGTCGTATAAATTATGTATTACGTTCTGCACAGCCGCCATCTCGGATCCGCCATTTTTTATTTCTTCACTTATCCAAAACCTTATCAGAAAATCGTCGAAATTGACTCAAACATAACTAGTTAAAACCGGTAAATGGTATTAAAATATGGAGGATATGACGATAATAATTTTTCATTAACAGGTAACCAAATCCAGTCACATGAACAATAAAATGTCATATCAAATGAAATTAATTGTTTCAGAAAAATTAAAAAAAGTTTTGGTGTTGTTTGCTTTAGAAAACGTTCAACGAATTTTCAGCGGAGTTTTCAGTCAGCGCGGGCACTTTGTCTTGCCCCTTGCCCCCCGCCCACCCTGCCCCCGCCCACCCTGCCCCCGCCCACCCTGCCCCCGCCCACCCTGCCCCCGCCCACCCTGCCCCCGCCCCCTCGCCATGAATGCATGAATGTCTGCAATCTTTAATTAAAGTAATTTTTAACACATTGCAACTCAAGTTTAATAGCAAGTGTAATGTAATTGATGTCCCAAAGCTAATTTCGTATATTCTCTTTGCAGCAATGAGTGGTCGCAAGAAGGATTCAGTGAACAAGGAGTAGCCATGGCAATAATTTTGTTTACCGATGTCTTTCAAGAATATTTGTTCCTTCCTTCATAAATTCGTGTAACTTTGTTCTCTTTTCACTGGCACAAATGCTGACATTTAGGTTTAGGCGAGTTTGCTAGTCGTTGGCTAAAATATATCATTTTATTTTCCTGAACGATCAGCGAAAAAGGTTGGAGATTATTCAACCAGTTATAATAAAAAGTACCAACAAACGTTGTAAAAAGCTTTCTAAGCAAGCCTGTGTCCTTTAGCCGCCACTGGAGAAAATACAGATTATTCAGGTAGTTCCATGCAGGCTATATATTTATATATCATATGATCTGTACGGCCATGTGAGCCTTTTCTTTGTAATATCGATCGATGAAAGTCCCATATGAGGGCCCTGCGCATTTGAGCGAGCAGGGCCGCAAAAAGTCGGAAGGGGAAAATATTTGGCTCGACGTCATGGCGTACAGACTGAGCTGCTCTCAGTCTGTTCACCATGACCTCGAGCCAAATATTTTCCTGTCCAGCCCTCCCACTTAATCAAGAAGTACATATTATTCGCGCGTTGTGTCACTTCACTAAGATGACAGCGAACTTAACGATGACTTCGGCAAACACACGGGAACATTTCTGAGCAGACACATTAAGAGTGCTTTGAATAAATCAGAACAAGAATAGTCTTCTTAAAAATGCACAACTTTTCAATAACTCAAGGGATGTGCGGTCATTTTGCTGTGTATTCTAATTACAGAATAAAATTACCATCTTTAGTTACAGAAAAAAGTCAGTTCCAAAGACTCTCCGAAAAGGATACGACATTTGTTTTTAGTCTGTTAGCTAGTATAGTTTTACCGCAAACATAAAAAGATGACGGTTTTGGTGCATGCAGAAGGAGTTGTGCAGGCATAACAGTTATTGACTTTAGTTAACTACTTTATAGTTAACGAATCTTTAAGTTTCTGGAAATAAAAGAACATTTTTCCATTCCATATAATAGTTACATTATTTAAACCGTTTCATTTTTGTTAAATTATTTTATTCTGTACCAAGCATGTTGCAAGAAAGGAAACTTTAAAACAACAAAAAAATAAAAATAAAAGAACTGTTGTATGAGAATGTTGTAAAGTTAACGTTAACCTAATTAGTCAACTAAATTATAAAACATTCAAGTTAAAGTCTATGTGTTCGGAAATATTAAACACGACTATCTAGAAGATATCATTTAGTTTTATGTTTTCTGGAGGCATTTGACAGGAGCATGCGCAGAAAAAAAAAAGAGAAAATAAGAGTGAGAGACCTACAATTGCAGACGAAAGTAGTTGGGAAGGTTGTAAAAATGAATAGCATAAGTGCTGAATTACACCGATGCTCTCTTAACGTTAAATAATGATCAACTATCAATCACTCTTCTCCCCCACTCCCTCTTTCCAATGTTGGCCTCAGCCAACAATTTTGCATTAAAAAAGTCCAGTTATAACCAACATTGTAAAGGGGGGGGGGGGGGGGGGGGGGGGGGGGGGGGGGGAGAGAGAAAGAATTGAATCCAACGGTAAAAACTGCCAACCTTCCCAACACTTTTGTCTATGATTGTAGTTCCTACAAGTAGAACAAAACGGGGGCATACCCTTCCGAATTCACCAGTTTGGTCGACCAGTTCTGAAAAATAATGGTATAATATTTACGAATTGTGTGGTCCGGCCGGCCAGTCCTGATCTGACAAATGGGAAGCGCTTACACTGTAATTTTATTTGAACACTTGGAAATATCTGCAAGGGCCAACGGACAATGCAAAAGCGTCGGATCCTGGTGAATCTAGTCAGCAAATTTGATATAAATACGAAGTAACTAATAAAGCAAGGCTGACTGTACAACTGGGATTATAATATTCTTTCCAATATTTCGTCAGGCACGGCCTGACTTCTTCAGAGAGTAAAATGACTACAAGAAAAACGTTACAATATAAATCGCCAAGAAACAAAAGGATACTGAAGATTACAATGGAAAGACGTTACATTTCAAAAATATAAGATGAAACGTCACAATTCAAATTTAAAAGAAACAAAAGAATATAAGATAAAAAGATAAAATTAATGAAAGACGATATGTAAAATATATAAATGCGAAGCTTACCTTTCTTCACGCTTGTTGATACCTTTGGGTTCAAGGGTTTGAAGAAAAAGGTATCAACAAAGGTATCAACAAGCGTGAAGAAATGTAAACTTCGCATTTATATTATTTGCGTTTTTGAGGCAAGCGCGCGCGGAGCGCGACGGGAGGAACGCGTAATTTTTTCCCTCCTCGCGCTCGCCTGAAACGCATAAAAAATAACACCTATTCTGCAGGCTGCCCGAACACCGCCTCGAACATGAAACCAAGACCACTTGCAGCTCATTATCAAAAGCCAATCCTATCAAACTTTATATTCTGGATGCTTGTTGAATTTCCTATCGAAAACTGCAGTTATTGTTTGGATGGGAACGTCTTCATCGTTCGCCGGCGAACAATAATTATAGGGCCTAGCACCGGTTCGTACTCACTCGCGGCCTCGCCTTTCGCGTAATTGAGCGCAAAATCCAAATAAAAGTGCTTAATCGTAAACTACGACTACACAACTGCAACTATATAAAACAAGAACTCTGCGAGTACTATGATTGGGCTGTTAAGGATATCTTCACTCCTTTTACTTCAAACTCTTCGAACTCTTCAAGAGAACTAACTTCAGTCAATACACACGTCCCACATGGACCATTCATTCATTCTGATCTCTACTATGTGAATCAAACACTTTGAATACACCATCCCTTGTCTCAAAAATAGCGACCGTATAAATTATTATTGTCAAAATAAATGACTTATAATTATCACGTAATAACGATATATAAGCCTCAAACAAAGGTAAACAGCTCTCTTCTATTATACTGTCATTTAAATAATCAGAATAATGTACCGATTTCCATAATAACTTCCACTATACTCTAATAAATTGAAAGTTAACTCTCCCAGTACAAACAACATCAGGAACTTCAGTTAACATAAGGCATTCTTTTTGTGTTAAATTAGAAAGATAAGTATACAACTCATTACCAAAATTCGTAATTTCAACAAGATCTGACGCACATGTTATCATGCGACTAAAATTATACAATATAGCTGTTAAACTCTGTCATCGCTACACACTGACTACCCGCATTAGAACCAAAAAAACACTATTTCCTTGGCTATAAGGAGTACAAATAGTTTTAGACGAATCTACACCAAATGGACCAGGATTGTTTTGTTTTGTTTTGTTTGGGACAAATGCATTGATATAAGACTCCAAGTGATACCAAGGGTAAGACACACAAAACCCCTTCCCCCCTTCCTCGCGCGCCTCAATTCTCCCCCTTTTCCTTCGAACGCTTGCCACGCAGGCTACTGAGCCGTTAGAAACGAAGCATATAAAACCAAGCGGTAAAGTGGTCCATGGCCAAAAAAGGCAGGTTTCAATGATGGTGAAAACAAATGATAATCTGTCCATTGCGGCTCTACTGAAAGGATGCGTTTATTAATGCTGTTTATGCGGCCGCAGGTAGTAATAGTAAAGTTTATACCCGTTGGACGAATACTCGAAAGTAAGCAGCTCTCTAATTTATCCAATTGCAGCCTATATACTCTCCAAACTTCACAATATATACTGAGTATCCCTCAGAATATAGACTCAAAGACAGAATTTTTGCTCAAAAAGAAATTCGCGTTGTCATCTTCAGGACCTTTTGTTCTGCTTTGGTTGTATGAACGCGTGTCGATAAACGGCACAGTAACAGTTTATTCCCATAATAATAAATGTATACAGGTAGATTTTTAATAATTAAATGAAAATTGGGAGGAAGACTAAAGAAACCCTTGCGGGCTTTTACAAAGTAGTCTCCCTTTAAGTTAAGATTTATCTAAAAATATTCATCCGGTATCAGACGTTGGCGTGTAATTAATTGTTAGGTAATATAAATACGGTTGTTTAGCCCGGGGGGAGGGGTTACTCCGCAATGTTTTAGGTGGGGGTGTTTCGCTGGGACCTAAGAACCTCTACCCCATCTCAGACCTAAAATTTCTATTTTCGCTACCCCATGTCAGACCAAACAGTTAAATATGGTAAAAGGCTCTTTATACAAAAAAAGGGGTTTGTTTACACAAATTGACAGAATTAGGCGTCAAACCCATACACGCTGATTGAATCGAGTGAAACTTCCACAGGCACGGTTCCAGATGAAAAATGTACCGGAAAAAAATGACAAAACACTTAATTCGAAAATTGAACGGAAAAAGTATCCCATCTCAGACCTAGAAGGTAAAAAACCCGACCTCATCCAGCGGCACATACCCGTATAGCTTATATATGGGAGAACCCCCCCCCCCCCCCCCCCCCCCCCCCCCCCCCCCCCTCCGGTTTTTTTTAGCTACTGCTAATTAGTATAAAGTTAAAATTTGGGTACACGGCAGTTAATTTGGGATAATACAGATCATTTGGAACCTATTTACGCATCTCTTTTCAAGCTAGCGATGCAAACACCTAAGTCATATAAGAAGAATACAAAAAAATATACTTTTCTCTTTGCCTCTGGGCACAAGTCATGAAATGTTTTCTTATCGCTTGAGGGCTAATAGATTCGAAGTCCGATGATCGGATTTCACCGTGCAGCCTCGTCACATAATTTGTTGAATTTTAAGTCAAAATTTACATTTCTTGAATCAGTTTTTCACTCCCTAATGTAACATTGCCTTGTATTTATTGTATTTGAAGCCCGCAAAACGTTGAAATGACGTTTACCGCTGATTTCACCGATTTTTCATATCCAAAACACATCACGCTCCCGGAGGGGGGAGGGGGGTACTTGACCAATATTTGGGTATAGGGGTGCCGCTGAGGGTCTGAGACCCTGACCCTGTTTAGGACAAAAAAGAAACGAAAATACGTACCCTGTGTAGAACAACACCCTCTATTTTAGGACTCTGTCTAGGACACGACTCGTGCGTGGTTATTAATCTGAGCCTTAAAAAATAGTAGACGGATCTGAAACGAAAACGACTTCACCTTCGCATGAATATGCTAATCACGACAGGGGAAGTCACCACAAGCGCTACGTTAACTGGAACCATACTCTGTTTAGGACAGATTCAGACCCTGTTTAGGAGAGACTCGCGTTGAATTATATACCTTCAGGACAAAAATGCCAAAAACCATACCCTGTCCAGCGGCACGTCCCCGTATAGGTCATATAAGGGAGTACCCCCCCGGGTCACGCTCATACAAAGCCTTTGAGCTGACAGCAAACTTTGTCTGAGTCACGTACCCCTTCTTTCACAAAATACTTATAAGCTTATAACATGTAACCCATAACATCTTTAACAAATGCATTACAAGTTATCTCAATAAATGCCACTTCATTTTTTCCTGTGTAAAACAAATACTAATATAAGCATCCTTGACATGACCTCGGTCAAAGTGATTGTTGACATAAAGTTCTCAAACTCATTAATAATTCATGACGAGAACACAAAGGAAATCACTACCGTGAAGGAGGTTTGGAAATCGTTTCTTAATTTGCATAGATTTTGGCGATTTTATTCCTTCGTTTTCTCCGCATTTAACAATCAGTTTGAGAAGCTATATCAAACACTCGAATCAGTGTTTCATCAGATTTCCAAACACCTTGAAGTGGGTGAAAAAAACTCGGCTGCGCCTCGTTTTTCTCACCCACTTCGCGGTGTTTGGAAATCTGATGAAACACTGTTCCTCGTGTTTGATATATTACATCATGTTCTATTTCTCATTTAATTAAAATTGAAGTTTTCCACCCTGTGTCATTCAAAATTGATTATGCTTTTAGCAGCAAATCTTATCACTGAAAGAACAATGAACGATAGAAGAAAATCACGTTTCATTAATGTTCCATGTACAATGTAGTTGCTCACCTCAAATTCTCTCTTCTCTCTCTTCGGGGCGTTATGTTATCAAATAAACCATAAGTCCTTTTTTTCCCAACAGACTAGAGATCCCAACGGCAGATGTCTACCCTTGGTTATTGGAAACGGCCCCATCAGCATAATTCGTTGAAATATCATATTGCAAATGATCAATATGATCCAACAAAATTGAGGGAATACTTTCCCAAATTCTGCATGTATTACAAAGCAGAAAGCTTTCCACTAATTTAGGCTGCTCTGTCCAGTGTAGAATCTCTCTTCTCTGCAGAATCGAGACCTCTTTGTTCTCGCGCTTCGCGCTCGTGTCTCGCGCTACGCGCTCGCGCCCCAAAACCCCCGGCCAAAACCCGCTTGAGCGCCCCCAATAACGCCTGTTATGCAGGCTAGATTATCGCCGAGACCGGACAAGAATGGCTCGTTTTAGGCGTACTTTGTCTCGTTCAATGCAGGCTGTAAAAATCACTTCAGGCCGGATTCTCGCTATGTCAGGCTATAACTGATTTCGTACGGGTTTCACCCTTTTTAATCTATTAATACCAGCTACAAGAAATAGGTCAGTGTCTTTTAAAACCTCTTTAAACGCTCACAAGACAATTCACCCTTTCCTCCCACACCGCTATAAACGAATACCCTTTACACAAACAACCTTTTAATCAATTTATTAGCCTACGCACGTCCCCATTTACACCACATATTAACTTATCTATTCTCAAATCTCCAAAATCCGGGGGGCGGGGGTGGAGACTTCCACTTAAAATTTACAATTAGTAGCTCTTAACGATAAAACGTCTTTTCAACCATGCCCATCTAACGAAATTCTAAAAGGACACCCCGTCATTTTCATATGGCGGACCCCCCCGGCGTGTCAATAAGTGACTACGAAACAGCGTCCATTTTATATATTGGGCAGGCTTGGAAACAAGCCAACCCAATCAACTAAGGATCCCTCCGTCTAGCATATTGAAACCGGTTTAGCGTTTAACAAACACAATACTACAATGATGATCCCTCGCCGGTGGGAATTTCCAAGTCCCCTTACTAATGAGATGCATTTTTCGGATCGACAATTCTCTTTTTCCGGGGTCAAAAATTCTTTTCTCCATTTGTTTCTCCATTGTACGACTCGTATACGAATCTACAACCTTGCAGCAGGGCCCAACACACAAACATGATTGTTGAATAATTTCTAAGCAGTGGCCTAATGAGATGTATTT
>JAJLRJ010000001.1:1203909-1251409 GCA_024195265.1 Dendrophyllia cribrosa | reverse complement strand
GCCCCTATACTTTTGAAAAAGAAACCAACGAAGATTTAAACGAGCAAGCTCTTATTTTCAGTGACGAAATCATCAGTTCTTTTTACTTTTAATTATTGTCCCACTTATTTCTACCGCTGTATGTTGTTTGTTCTCCTTATCTTAGTTTTTCGGCGTTACTTACATCCGCATAATATGTGACTAAATTGTTCTATGCAACGAAATTTCTTATGCAAGTTTTTTCTTCTGTATAAATATTAAATTACTACATAACGAAATTTAAGCAAGTAGATAGTCGCTTATCGTCTTGTTAATATGTATAAAATCGCCCACATACATAACGAAATTTAAGCCACGCGATACTCGCTTATCGTTTTGTTATGTATGAGAGTACCACTTCATAACGAAAGTTAAGCTATGAAATACTCGCTTATTGTTTTGTTATGTATGAGACTATTAACATAGATAACGAAATTTAAGCGAGTAGTGATGCTTCCAACAACTGCCACCCCATGGCAAAAAAAAATGAGTCGAGCCTCCTTAACTCCATTTTAATTGTTTTTCTTTGCACAACAATTTACAAATAATTGAACTTATGATATGAAACAATACAACGATTTGCTTTTAATTTCAGATCATTATCACGCCGTAGCTGCCAATTACGATGAACATTATGCAGAACATTACAATCAGGTTCTTCAAAGTGTAATTGAGAAAGTGGACTTACATACTGAACACGTTATTGCTGATGTTGGAAGTGGAACTGGCTACCTTGCAGAAAAGCTATTCACCTTGGCTAAGCTAAATAATCCAATAGTCTGTGTAGAGCCAAATAAGAAGATGCACCTAAAAGCTAAGGAAAGGGTGGGCGTCATTCCAGTTTTGAAAACCGCGGAAGATTATTTTAATGATGTACCCGTTCATGGCCGCTTTGACCGTGTACTGATGATACAATCTGATCATCATTTTGCTGATCCACTGAAGATTTTTAAGGGCGTGGAAAAATCCCTCCGTGTTGACGGCATATGCGCAATCTTGAACCTTAGAGGTCATTCTTGTTACTCGCTGTTTAGAGAAGCAACAGGTGCCAAATTATACCCTAATGATAGGTATAAGGAAACTTGCAGAATGTTAAAAGCGGCGAATTTTGAGGTGGAAACGTTTTGGTTTGAAGGAAAATATAACCTGGGAAAAGCCAAGTTCTATAGCATGTTACGAGGTCGTTTTATAACTAATATATACAGCATGTCTGACAATGAAATAGAAGAGGGAATTGAAAAACTTGAACAGGGAGAATTAGGATTAATTAAGGATGACGATTTAATCGAAAATCACGTGCGTTTCGTTATCCTTGTAGCTAAGAAACTACCTAAAAGCAATTCAAAAGTAGTGAATCTGCATGTAGAGTGACTAACCATTGATATAGATTATGAACTAATACATACCAGAGAAAGATGTAATGTTCATCGTGTCACGAGCGTGGGACGAAGAAAAAATCTGAGTCCCCGACTAGGATCGAACCTGTGATTGACCTTCTGCTCACCGTCATGCTCTAACCACTGAGCCTCGAGAGACTCGTCGCGAGTAAAGCCATATACTTGATAATTACCATTTTTTTGTTTTATAGTACCTATTTCTAATCCACTAGTTAGTGATTACTAATTATACTCATCGACTCATACTGATTTTTTTGGAGCGGTATTCAATTGAGTATCGAAAGTAATTTTGTGATTGCTTTGTATTTGCATTATATTGCAAGGCTTTGTGATTGGCTAAAAATTCTCGCGCCACTTTCTCGACCAATTAGAAGTAAAACCACAACCAATCGTGACTTGGCTGCACGCGTTTTCCCGCGCTTTGCGCCGGCTACATGTATTTGCTTCGCATTGTGATTGGTTCATTGGGTCGTCGTCTTCGTCTGTTGTGATTGGCTGGAGTAATTACTTTCAATTGGTTTTGGTTTTACGACACTCGATTGAAAACTACTCTAAGCAAGACTCTGATATGATTTATAAGTGATTGAACAATTGCTCTCACTCGTTATTATGTTATTATTAGTTCAGTATTGGTTTTAGTATTAGCTTTTATTATATAGAATTAACATTTTTATTTTGGTATTAATTAACTTAGTACTGCTATTTGTGAGATATAACTTAATGTTATTTGAATCTATTATATTCAATTATAATTAGTTCCTTTTAGGAGGATTTCAATTGATACAGTGACTTTAGACAACTCCAGTTACCCTCTATAAACAAGAGCGTTGTACGCTTTAAAAGGGCCAGCCCTTTAGGCTTTAGGTTCATTACAGCATGCTTGAAGAAGCAAAATAAACCGAGGGGCTCTTAATGTACAATGTAGATACCCTGCAGCCCACTACGCGCTTAATCAAGGGAGTTTTTTTAAATGCTCTGTTGAAATCTCAAGTCGGACGAAACTGCATTTTGTTTCAGCCCCAATCAGGCAAAAACAAAGCTTTTGGCATCCACAGTGCACAAGCAAAAGACGCTATGCTAATGCAAATGGTTATTATAAACAGTTGTTTATTGATAACAGATTTGACCAAAGTCAGAATATAGTCAGTATACTTCTTTTTACTTACACTAGCAGATAAAGAAAAAGCTTCGAAAGGAATGTTCAGTGAAGACAATACACTTTATTATACAGCTGTATCTATGGCTCTTTTGCTTGTGACTATGTCCTGACTTTGTTCCAGCTGATACAGTTGCAACTGTAGGTTGTTCCACACTCGAGCCTCTTGATCATTATCATGGCCATCCATTTTTGTGTCATGAACTTCATCTTCAATGGACATTAATGTGAAGGTGACCCAGATCAAGTCTTAATGAAGAATTTAAAATAGTTAATAATCAGCAGTTCTGGTGGGTTTGATATAACTTCATCACTACTATACCATCATGATCATTGCAACATGAATCTATGTTACACGTGAGTTAATCATCAATTCTTTGACTGTTTCTACTCAGAGTCACGCCACTTATTCAATTACAGCAATCACGTTTTAATGTCATATTAGGCTGTTTAAAAACGTTGGCGAAATCTCTTTTATTTTACTGCCCATTCGCTGATCACTGCCAGGGGCGTAGCAGGAGGGGGGGGGGGGGGGGGGGGGGGGGGGGGGGGGGGGGGGGGGGGGGGGGGGGGGGCCTGGGGTGCCCGTGATCCCCCCCCCCCCCCTTTGTGAGATAATTTTAGTTAAACACAGTGTGGATGTCGGCAAGACAATTTGGTAAGTACCCTGGCTGTGACTCGGTGTGACTCGGTGTGACCAAATAGGACGTCCGTACAGCAAAACGCGTAACAGAGGCGAGGGTCCGAACGTTGTTTCGTATTCACTGGACCAGCAAATACGCAAGTGTTTTGAATCGTTAAATCTAAGTATTTAACCTGTGTTTATATGAAAATAAGCGTACCGTAGAACCCCTATTAAGCGGCCACCCTCTTTTTAGCGACCAGTTATGAAAGACCCGAATTTATTCTCACTATAATACTGAAAATATACCCCTATTAAGCGGGAAAACGTAATAAAGTTACATCTCAATGATGAACCGACCGACTGATCGAGTGCTCTTATCTGTTCCCTTATACAATAACTCGTTCAACGCTTCGCGTATTCACGAGATAAAAATAGGAACGAGAGAAAGAGAGAGATGTAAATGCACCATAATTTCTTCCGTCCGTCCTATCTAACTGACATTTGTTTTTGAATAAGCCGCGGTGCACTTTTTCAGATGTCATTTGCAACTCAACAAACACAGCTTGAAATTACGAATTGTATAATTAAGTTCATTGCACTTGCCGGTACCGAGGTACCGGCTCAGTGGAGTTTATTTCGGATTCCATAGCATCAAATAAGAGCTTATTCGAGGTGGGCTTCTTGCTTTAATAATCGAAGGTATTACGGTATCACTTTTATATAGAGTAAAGTGTACCCGTGACTATAGTAATCATAATTTATTTCTAGAAGTGTTGAGAATAACATCAAAATAATTTTGATTAGTGGCTAGCCTGACGTATACGTTTCGTCCCTGCCAAGGGACTCCTCAGAGACCTCTTATGCTTCGCTTGCTTTCTTGCTTTCTGGCCTTAATTAAATAATTTCGAGTCCTCAAATATAGGTAGTCAAAATCTTTTAATGACCTGACGGTTTCATATGTTGCATACGTCCAAGATACTTCTAATAAGTAGTTTATAATATAAGATCTGAACCTTTTGTATTCTATTTGCCCACCCCCACCTCACCCCCCCCCCCCCCCCCCCCCCCCCCTTCCCTCCCCCAAATCACATGTTTAAAGGACAGTATAAAATACAAACAAGAACAGAGTCTAAGCTTTTATAGAAACGAAAAGATATAATAAATATTTTTTATGCGATTTTCTGGATAAAATTAAGACCATTACTTATTATAATGACATTTGTATACTCGTTATTCAATGACATTCAACTTGATCACTGCACGTGTTTTTGTTTCACTTTTTTGCAACGAAATTTGATTCGTGATTACTTCCTCTTAAATAGAGGCTCAAACTTAATTTGAATGAAATTTTAAGAGGTTTAAAGAAGGGATAGGAGAAAGAAAATGATTTTTGGAACACCAACAGACAGTTGATACCCACGCAAGAGCACCCCAGGTTGCTAGTGGACTAACTTGGTGTCCGTCTATTAATTATTAACTAAAAATTCTAATTTTAAAACTCCACAAAATCTTCAATATTTCTTATTTCTCTTAATTTTACCAATCCTTTGAGAAAAACTATTTCCTCCCAAACATACCCAAAAATTTACAAAACACCCGGCATAACATATATAGATTCATGGGATGAGCATAGAGTTTTTGGATTGCTTGAAACGTGAACGAGATATTTCCATTAAAGCCATGTCAAGTGGCGGAAAAATGGCGTTTATGTTAAGTCCCGCGTTAACCCTTTCACTCACAGAGTCAATTATGGAGACACGTAGTGTAGTCCTAACTTTTGAGTTTAATTTGTCCTATGGTGCGACTATTTCAATGAAACCTCTTTAGCAGCACTTTTGTATGGTACCATTTGTTCAGTTTTTCAGTATTGTACAAAATGAAATTTGTTATTTTCTTGAATTTTGATTATAGGCACTCTTGTCAGTGAGTTAAGGGTTAATAATGTTTGTGTTAGACGCTTTTTAATATTAAGATAATATTTTTCTTTGGAAATTAGCGAAGTGTTAAAGCATTAGGCTAAGTGTTAGAGCCATTAGGAAATAACTTGAAGGTTCTATATCGACTGTGAACTCAGCCGAAGTTAATGACGCCGCCGGTCAATCGACCACCTAGAAGTTTCGATGCTGTTTTGGCTGGTAAACAATTCGAATGAATTGCGACTTCAAGACCTCATCATAGTCTCGCTAATTCACAAGCGTGCATGAAGGCTGGTAACCTGTGGTAACACACATAAGAGCCGGCTGAAGGAGGCAAGTTACTTTTCAACCGCCAACTAACTTCAAGGTACGTTATATAAGAAAAGAAAATGGTTGTTTACAAGAGCATATTACAAACAAAAAGAATTTATAACATAGCTAGCAGAGACGCGCAATCAAATTCAGTCACGTAAGCGTGCTCAAAATCCCGATAGTGCACGCTGATAGTTTTTTCGCGTCGGATTTGATGCACAATTCCACCGGCTATGTTATAAAACAATTGGTTCATGCTTTTAGCTGTGCACTATCGCAGTTATGGAGCACGTGGGAAGTTTGGAGAGAAATCAAGAAGCTAGAGTTGCCCTCGGCTATCGCTTCCATATGATGCCCGATTTAGGGTGTTAGCTCTATTGTACATTGTACACATTCATTGTATTAGGTAAAATTATTTATTCTAATATATTCTATGGTATTGTATTCTATTGTATTGTCGTTCTTTTGTGCTCTAATATTCTATTGTTTTAACAAAAGAATAAGTGTTACCCCTAAATCGCGCATGGTATAATCGCTTCGGGCAACTCTTACGCTTCTTTCGTGCTCTCCAAACTTCCCACGTGCTCCATAACTCGATAGTGCACGCTAAAGCATGAACCAATTGTTTAATAAATAACAATAGCCGCTGCACGCTTTTTATGGCCTTGGCTATTGTTGTTTCGCGTTTTAATACCTAGGCAACGTGTAGCCGCAGCTAATGTTTGTTCGTCAAATCGTGCGTCGACAAATATAACAGACTGAAAGTAATAAATTTTAGGAAATAAACTATTTTCAGTTGTAAAATTTACGGGAAGAGGGACGGCGTACTTGATCAGCGGGATTATCGGCAATCGGCTTTCGAACAACTCACCCGGCATTTAATTTTAAATAGAAAAAGAGCAATTTTAAACCTGTTTACAATACAGCTGGGAGTACAATTTAACAAATGGTTCATGCTTTAGCGTGCACTATCGAGTTATGGAGCACGTGGGAAGTTTGGAGAGCACGAAAGAAGCGTAAGAGTTGCCCGAAGCGATTATACCATGCGCGATTTAGGGGTAACACTTATTCTTTTGTTAAAACAATAGAATATTAGAGCACAAAAGAACGACAATACAATAGAATACAATACCATAGAATATATTAGAATAAATAATTTTACCTAATACAATGAATGTGTACAATGTACAATAGAGCTAACACCCTAAATCGGGCATCATATGGAAGCGATAGCCGAGGGCAACTCTAGCTTCTTGATTTCTCTCCAAACTTCCCACGTGCTCCATAACTGCGATAGTGCACAGCTAAAAGCATGAACCAATTGTTTTATAACATAGCCGGTGGAATTGTGCATCAAATCCGACGCGAATTCTGGCGAAGCGATTTGCTCACGCTATCAGCGTGCACTCTCGGGATTTTAAGCACGCTTACGTATACTGAATTTGATTGCGCGGCTCTGCTAGCTATGTTATAATTCAAATTAATTGTGCAGCGGCTATTGTTATTTCGAATTTACCTAGGTAAAAGTTGCAACGTGTAACCGCAGCTAATAATTCAAAGTTGTATCGACTGAGTGGACAGAACTGAATTTATAGTTGGAACTTGGAACCTATCCCACTGCACTTCTAACAAATTGAACCGTGTGTCATTGGCTTAAAATGAAGCTTATCGGCATGAGCAGGCAGACGCCTCACCGGGGCAGGGACAGGTTAATCGAACTGTTGTTTTTGGCAACCATGTTGCAGCGTCACATGAACTGTAGATTGCGTAACGTTGTTTTCTACTGGTTCTCAGACAAATAATTATACGAATCTGTTTAGAAGACACGACACAAAAACGTTACTGCAGTAAAACCTGGTACGCTAACACTGTGTTTTACCGCTAGAAATGATGTCATATTACAAGAACTAGATTGCGTTACTTCTTTTATTTCTCGTGCATGGTAGCTGCATTGTGGTCGACCACGTGTATGAACTGTGAAATATTAAATGAATATGCAAATAATAGGAAAAATAAGGTGTAGAACAACTAAGAAGCCACTCCGGATTAACTCGACCTTTGGCATGCCCATTCCATGAATTGAAAAAAACTAGTGCTGCCTCGACCTGACTTGCGGATCACAAGTAATCTCCTTGCACACGCGACAAGGCCGTCGACAATACTTCGATCGCCAGTAGTGGATAACTTACGAACTTATCGTCTTAAGATTTCATTGAACGACGGAGGATTAAGAAGCGATCGAGGTAAGGTATGTGTTACTCGTCGGCGCCATAGTCGACCATAAACTCTGTAAACTGCAGGTTTTACTGTTGACAGATGGCCAAATTAAAATGGAACTAAAATAGAGACAAGTGCTTTTTCGCCTTCCTTGGTTGCAGAATAACTCAGTTTTTGTTTCACCGATCATGTCTCGAACTAAATTTTGTTTGTACAGCAGCAGAGTTTTGTGATTATAATTAGATTTCTTTATCCACTTGAGACAAGTCACTCGAGAGGGACTAACACTATTAAAGTGCAAACACGCGGGGAACAAGTTGCATTATTTAGAAGTGTGTTTGCTTCCATGGCCGCAGTCTTATTATAGATCATATCATGATCAGTTACTGACCCCCTTGCGTGTCGATAATTTATCATGTCTTTGTTTACATGGGAAACTGAATGATGCCTAATCACGATGTATAAATAAATACCTTACGCGAATACGTTTTCGTGACTCAGAGCTCAAACTTAACCTTTGCGCGAAAATTGCCACAGGTACAGTGTATAAAAGTGTTCCACAATCCATTTGTTTGTGCACTGTCTTTTAAATACCTTGATGTTTAGAAAATGGTCGTATTCTCAAGAACTGCCCTTGATGCACACAACAAGCATCGTTCAGCACACAACGTGCCGGCCCTAATCTGGTCGAATGACCTTGCAAGGAGCGCACAAGTGTGGGCAAAAAAGCTAGCCAAAGAGGGAAAACTCAAGCACGACCAGCTGAAGGGAATTGGCGAAAATGTTTTCATGTCTTCTCAGGGCTTTGATGGTGCAGCCGAAGAGGCCACGAAATCCTGGTATTCAGAGGTAAATTATGATGCAGTGCAGCTGATCGTCCAAATTCAAGTCTCAAAACAAAATGATGCGAGAAATAAAACAAGTTGTAGAGCTGCATATTTGAATACTAATAATCCAACTTGTAGACCCAATTTAAACGATATGATACCAAACTCAGCGATCGGAGAATCTAAAATAAACAAAGTTTAGTTAATAAACAGAATAAACCTAACAAACGCACCTTTTGGTTAATATAAACCCATCATAAACCTACATAACTTTAAGTGCGCCTTTTGGTTAATGTCTCGGTTCTTGTTATCATATGTACGTTGGAAAAAAAATATATGTGCGTTGATTATCGAGGAGTGGCCTATTTTTGCTGACAGAGAGGATAGGATAACTTGAGCCTAAGCTTCGGCTCAAATTGTTTCATCTAGCTTAAATTAAATAGGAGCGAAAAGCTGGTGTTCTCACAAGCTAGGGAAATATTTATTGTACTTTTTTATATTCTCTTTTATTCATTCTTTAATCATCGTTACGTGGTCCATTCCATAGGCTGTAATCATAAAACGTGTCCCATATTACTATATTAGGTAGAGCTGTATGATTTCAAGAGAGAAGGACACCAGTCCGGAACAGGTCACTTTACTCAGGTGGTGTGGAAGGACTCGAAGGAGCTTGGGATGGCAAGGGCCAAGGCTGCCAATGGAAGTGTCTTTGTGGTGGCCAGATACCGTCCTGGGGGAAATAACTTGAGTTCCTTTGATGGCAACGTCCTTCCAAAGGTGGGTTTAGGGTTGACAGTTGTTTAATCAATTACGAAAAAGAAAATTGCTTGTTAGTTTATTTAAAGAAAAGCGCACACTGAAACCGTGTGAAGAGTTCTATCCGTGATATGACAATTGTCACTGAATACAACCCATTAACTTTGTAAAAGCACGATAAGTTTGAAGTTTAACATATTGCGGAGTTGTGTAATGAAAATAAAAGTAATACTTAAAGAATACTGAAATATACAACTAATAATTCTAATATGCTAAAGAGTGATATTTACATGTGTGTATAGTAAATCATGTTCAATCAGACTAAGAAAATAGTCCCAAAATACCTGCATCCTCTTTGTTATACGGCCTCAAATTTGGAGGTTTAGAACATAAAGGTTGTCTTTCCCTTTTTAAACTTTTATTGTATACAATGCGATAACATCAACCGATATAATTTTTCAAGTATCATACAAAAAAGTTATGAAAACCAAAACTTGTAGGCATAAATAATGAATAAGCCAAATAGTAGTTTTCTGACGCTCATTTATCTACCTTTTTTCACAGGTTTCCAACAAAGAAGATCATCTGCAAGGTTGGTTACCGTATTTATTCGATTAAGCGCCCAGGGGGCCGTTTCTCGAAAGATCCGGTAGTTACCAGGCCCGGAAAGCTGTTTTATTTTCATTGAAGATCGAGGTTTCAAAAGTTTTGCAGATAGATAGAAATATCCATGTGAGCACATAGCTGCTTCACTTTATTAAGTTCCTCGTAAAACTTTGTTCCCAATCGCCGGCTTCTTGTTACTGCCTCAAAAGTTCCTGGAATTACGAGGCCATTTACAAGTTTCATGCTTCCAGTGACTTCAACTACCACCTGATTATCTTCATGAGTTCGTAGAAATGTAAACACGAGGAAGGAAAGTTCAATGGGTACATGTCCAACCAGCTTGCTACTCTCTTGAATGAATGTTCCAACAGCATATTCATCATGCTCTTTAGCCTCCTTTCGTTCGTCTTTCCGACACACTAGCCTTTCTCCAAGCTTTGGTGACCACTGTTTTATAAACATGATGTCCCCTTATCACAGATGCAAATTCTATTTCGTAAACCATCTGCCAAGTGAAGGTATAACTTGCACGCGCAAATACAATACAATACATTTTTTATGAAAAAGTCTTAAGAACGTTTCGAGCTCGCAAAAAGTAGTTTTCTATAAGGTTTATGAATTTTTATGTTGCAGTTTGGTTTTAAATAGAAATAAAGATAGTGTCATTTTGAGGCTAAAAATTGATAAACGAAATAAGCGCCCCCCTTCAAATAATCGCCCCCCCTTCGAATTAGCGACCCCTCTCGCCTTAGAAAATTGAATAAGCGCCCCGAGCGCTAATTCGAGCATTTACGGTAATACGATAAAACTATCAGTTAGCAAAACAAAATGGACTGGTTTGTTCACTAGGACCCGCGCTTTGATTCTTTAGATTTTGATTTCAATATTTGGCTTCGGGCCCGAAAAGTTACCGGGAGTTTCGAGAAACGGGCCCCAGGGTAATTTCACAGACGGTCGATTCTGTTGTTATATTATGTTTATGTAACGATTTCCTTTCAGTTTGCACGTAATTCGGGTTTAGTATATTGCTTATCGTGTAACTTTATTCCAGTTTTCACGTGTTGTATTATCATTAATTTATAAGTCACCACAGACTGAGTATAATTCGTCGTTGTAATTGATGCTTCCAATTCAGTCAATGACCTATCGCCGATACAAACACATCTACAGTAAATACGTTTTAAAAATATATCTAAATAAATAAGTTCATTTTATGAAATTGTTTGAGGGATAATGGTGATGGTGATTAAAATCGTCGTTGTGATATTTTTATTTATTAATAGAGAAAACATCTCCTGGAAAGGAAGACAGGAAAAATCTATCCGGAATGCAATCCTTTTCTTCTCCAGATGGTAAGTGGGATAGCCTTTCGATTTCCTTGAAGAAATTATCCGATTTGTGTCAATAGATGCAATCCTTGGAGAAACCTCGCGAAGCGTTATGAATGGTTTATATCGCAGACAGTGGCAAATATGCAAATGAGCACTCGCCCCATCAGCTGTAAACTTTTTGGTTGTTTACCATTTACCCAAAAAATCCGGAAATTTCGGATGGAATGTAAATGGGAAGACTATTTTTTTCTTCCCGAACGGAAATTTCCACGGGAAAACGGGATTTCTTGAAAGGTAGTCCAAAATCCCCAACCGGAATTTCCGAACGAAATTGTGTGTACCATTTGCTTTTATCTACCAGTTCCAGGCCCTGCGCCAGTTTTGATGCGTAAGCGTGGTTACTCAGCTTGTTTCTGGTGTCAAATGGTAAATGGTACACGCCAATCTCAAACGGAATTTCCCTTTCTGGAGTTCTGCTTACCATTTACACAAACCGTGGACCAACCGGTTTTCCCCGTGTAAATGGTAAACAACCTTTGTCAAGTAATGTTTTAAATTAGTTTTGTTACGAATGAGTTGCGTAACAACCACAACGTGAATCCAGCGATAACAAAAACTAATATATTGTAAACGAATATGAACAACAATAAGTTTCAAGATATTTCGAATTTGGAGTCCTTTGATGAATAAACTAAGGATCGCAAGTGTTATGCGACCCTTGCGATCATATGGAAACCAAAAACTTTGCGATCCTTGCGATTGCGATCGCAGAGATAGAAAAATTCTCTGAGATCCTTGCAATCCTTGTGATCGAGAGGTTTTTATATGGAAACCACTCTTGCGATCCTTGCGATCCAGAATGTTCCAGAAAGCATTGCACACCAAATCCTTGTATCCCATAATGCACTTAAAGTTTATCGGATCCAGTCCTACTCGACGTTTCCTTGCGATCGCTGCGATCATATGGAAACCTGAGGTCTCAGCGATCGCAAGGATCGCAAGAATCGCAACGATCGTCGGAACGATCGCTGCAATCGCTGCGATCGTTGCGATTATATGGAAACCAGGCTTTAGCGTGACAGTACAAATACGCTTTGTTTAAAATAGGAGAGAGCTGGACACGGTAAAACGCTAAAGGTTAACTTTTGTGTGTCCTCAGTGGATCTGTTCCACAAGTGAAAATAAATCCTTGCGTTTTTCTACTGAACAGAATATGTAGACCTTAAATATCACACATATCATATCGCAGAAATCGAACCGTGTTATAATTTAAACATACCGTACATTGCGCGTTACGCGTTAAAAAAATAAATCTTATCGCAAGTGTTGATATAATAAAGCTTCCACGAACTCAAGTGTCTCCTCGACCAAATCTACTAAGCACATGTCTAAATTCAAATTTTTCTACATTTCGACACCTTTTTGTAACTAAGGGTTGCTCGAATATAAGCCAGCGATATGTGTAGAGCATTTCTTATTTCACGGGTAGGCTCACAGGACGCTTTGATTGCTCATCAATCTGGCTGACCGTCTCTTAGTATGCCGGATATTTATGTAATACAGTATATCATCTAAATTGGGTTTAATTTTAACTCGACCTCATAGGACTTGATCGATTCATTTGGGATACATTTTATTTCTACTTGCATTGCAGATTCATTTATTGACAAAGTGCTTCGAGTGCACAACGAACTGCGCTCCCTTCACAACGTTCCTCGCGTGAAATGGTCTTCTTCACTCTCAAGGGAGGCGCAAGCGTGGGCCGAGAAATTGTCGCGCAATGGGGTATTGCGTCACGCAAGTAAAGAAGAGCGAAACTTCAAGGGAGAAAACATCTGTCGCATGTCCAACCACTACGATGTCGCTGACGCTGTGAAAATCTGGTACTCAGAGATTAAGAACTATAAATACGACTCCCCGGGGTTTAGTGTGGATACAGGTCATTTCACACAGATTGTTTGGCGAGACACTGGTGAAGTTGGAATAGGAACCTGCAAAAGTCCAGATGGTAGGCTCACATACATTGTAGCCAGGTACAATCCTCCTGGAAATATCCTGAGGAAGTTCCAGGAAAATGTTACTTCAAAGGAATAGAGAACTGTGGACGATAGACAGAAAGTAGAACATCAAGGACTTTTTTTTCTATTGTTATATTTCTATCTACACTCAGATACATTTAAACAAATAACAATAAAGTGCTTTTTTTTAATCCAAGGTTTTGAGAAACATAAAGTAATAAAACTGTTTAGTGGCAATAATAAATGTTGATCGCTGCAATTCTCCTAAAAGATAAGATTATTTGGGAGATGATTGATCTTTTTCTCTCTTTTTTTTTTCACTCGGTTACTTCATGCCGTAACTTGTGTAAAGACCATCCCCGTGTTAAATTATTAGTTGTTTTTTTTCTCTTTTCGCAATTTATTTTAGTTAAATTATCGTTAATTATAATTTTTTTTTTCTTATGAATAAATACTTGTATGTAATTTCTTCCTAAAATGCCAATAAAAATTTATATAAAAAGACTATTTGTGAGAAAACAATGGCTTTTAAAAATAATACACTAGGAAAGTTTCGCTCCAAATGAGCAACGATTGCCAATGACCTTTTCTTCCATAATTTCTATCTCTCTCTAGGCCTGTCCCGATTGTGCTCGGTAACTTTTGAGCAACTTTTGGCGTTTGGAGCAACTTTTTGCGGTTTTAGCAACTTTGAGCAACTTTTGCCTTTCAGAGCAATTTTTGAGCAAAATGTAGGTTTAGAGCACATATCAAGCACGTAAAAGTCAACAATTTCGTGGAAAACCTCAATTCATGCGAATTTCTTGAAGGTTTATCAACCTTTTAAACACATAACCTGTCACTTGACAACGTTTCGCAGGCCTATTGTGATCCTCATCTATTATTATAATGGATAATCGGCTAAAATGACACACAAAAAAGGCCGTCTTTGTTTTGTTTACTTTTCATGAACGGAAATGGATGGTGAAAAGCCGCCTTTATTGTTTACTTTTCTCATGAAATTGATATCAGTTTTGTGTAGTCCAGGTATAGTGTGTTACAACTAAACAATATGTTAATCAACTGGGTTTTATTTCCGTTACCACGTATCTATCACGTTGTTGTAAACAGGTTTAATTGGACCAACAAAACTCCCTAACTTACAGATAATATCCTCTGACTGAAAATCAGTTCGCTCTTACGGTTTTCTCTCGTGTAATAAAAAAACTGTTTTCTATTGTCTCTCCTAATGCAAACAGTAATCAGCGACACGCCTCGAAAAATGTCAATCTTAATAACACGTTTTCTTATTTCGTAATGCACATTGTACAAATCATAGAAGCTGTCATGCTTCAACATAACAATGCAAAGAGGGTGGAACATTTAGATTTTTTATATGGTTTTAGACTCTGAGAATGCAATCAGTAGAGCTAGTTTCGTTCAAGTTCCCTCATATAATTCGGCAAGACGTCAAATGAACCATGTGTTTTGTTCCGTTAGACTTAAGAGTATCCTTAAATTTCGCCCATATTTGCGAGCAACTCTTTATAGCTTAATTTCAAGCTATTTTTCTTGACCGATGTTAGCAATTATTCTGAAGAACGAAAAATAAAGCTTTTAATTAACGTTTATATAAAAATGTCAGGAAATTTAGGTAGCAACTTTTGAAATTTTGGCAGCAACTTTTTGGATTTTTGGCAATTTTTTAGCAACTTTTTGGCATTCCAGTGAACAACTTTCCAGCATTTTACGAGCACAATCGGGACAGGCCTATCTCTCTCCATCCATTCCGTACAAAACTCTCCAAGTTGAAGTAAGTCACGTGATGCGATGACGTCATATGGCGCGAAAAATCATCATTCCGAATGGCCGCCATCTAGAATCCGCCATCTTGAATTGACATCATGTTTGAAAAGCGCCAAAATTGAGTCAAAGTTAATTAAAATCGAAAGGAAAATGCTAAAATGATCTTAGTTGTAAACCTTACTTCAAAAAATATTTAGCGTAATAAAACAAAACAAATCACATTGAGGTTCAGGGATGAATAATTAGTCTATTTTCTTATATTCCCATTAGTCTCGGAGTCGGTTAAAATTTTAATATATAAAAATTAGCTTATTAGCGGAGCTCGCGCTCGCGGAGCTCCATACTCATGGAACCTATGCCCGTCATTTTTTATGGTCATAGGCAGCGGAATGTTTCGCGGGCGCGTCCGTGCGTGTGTCCGTCAGTGCGTCGCGCAGGGCTAGCTCGCGGGCGCGAATGACGTCGCAAAACATGCGCGTATGACGTCACGCAACATCCGGGTTCTTAGCAATTTTGAAACCAAAGCGATGCTTTGTTTTTCGCGCGGCTACACAGCCGATGTCACGTCAGCTGCAGTAAACACCCCAAACGTGTTTAGCTTAGAAAACCGTTTGTAAAATCGTTTTTCCCTTCTTTTTTCCGCGGTTTGCTACTCAAGACAGGGATACTAATTAAGCATGTAATTAAGGTATACTCAGAAGCCGCTATAGTGAAAAAAGAAGAGCTTTAAGGGATAAAATCTTGCTTCGAGGAACTTCATACGTTTTAATCAATGCGGGGCAATATTTCTTCTACGGATATCAAAACCGAAGAAGCGGAGTTTTAAAGAATTTCCAAGCAGCCGAGGGACTTAAAGGTAAAATAAATTCAATGGGAATTTATGTTGATATCAATTTGTAATTGACATTTTCTTTGTGTTCTCGTTAGTTTTGGAAAAAAGTTTTTAAAATATGCTCAAATTCAGTCGTGTTGATATCTTGAATTTCATCGAGGACAGCTCGGCATCGATGCGCTATAAATGGTACCCGTTTTTCTTTTAAACATAAAATAATAGATATTTGAATATTGATTGTGTTGTCCATTTTTATGTATTTGTTGATTCATTACATAGGTTGAAAAGCGATTTTATGTAAACAAAATAAGACTTGGATTTTATAGTTCGAACTCATCACTCGCGTGGCCTTATGCAAATATGTTTGTGTATTTTTTGCAGTTTTGATTTCCAAATCGTCAGTTTCTCTGGCAATTTTTGACAAAAAACGGCTGTATTTTATTCGGAAAGTAGTCGTACTAGTTATTCTAGACGGAGAAAAAGTTATTTTTGTGAACCTTTGTGCGGTCTAAATGTACTGTGCAGATGGTCGCGAATTCTGTTTTTGAGAATTGCTAAAATCTGATTGAAAAATAGGCCCGGTCGTCAATCTTAATTATTGTGCTTCGGACCTTTCACCTCAGCAAGTTTATCATCGGCTTTCTGTTCTGAGAGCTACGCTGTTAGGCTCAGCCTATATATATATATATATATATATATATATATATATATATATATATATATATAGACGGTTTTGAAGGTGCTGCCTGAGCCAACGAAAGATGTCATACCAAAAGGATCACAATAATGGATTCACAGTCCGGATTCGGTGGATATAATGAAAAACTAGTTAAAAATTCAGGGGGTTTTATTACTAGGTTGCGATTTTCTTATAGTTGACTTTTAGCATTAATTTTTATATTTTTATCGCCTTTTGTAATTGTCTTAGCGTTCAAGGGCCTCGTTCGGGGAATGTTATTTTTGTGCTGGCCGCGTCACTCAAAGGCTCTGAGTGCGGAATTTATTACTCTGTTTAAGGACCCTGCTCAGGGATTTTGTTGTGACCTTGGCTGGTATGATTATTCAAAGCCCTGAATGGGAAACGTATTACGTTAGGGCAATTGCATAACTTTTTACATCTATTTTTGATTGTCTTTCTTAGTAATTATACCTTCTATTGTTATGTTACCGTAGCTCATTAGTATATTTGTGGTTTTCCTTTAGTCTAGTTTTGTTATCACTTCTATTATTGTATTACTGTTGTATTTTTGCTTTTATTATTTTTGTTACGTAATTTATCAGTAGTTTAATGTTAAGTCATTGTTGTAACCGTTTTTAAGTCTCATGTGTAACTGTCCGGCTGTACAACTGATGAAGGTCGAGAGACCGAAACGTTTTTTAACTAAATTTTTACATTTTTTTATACCAAAAGTTGTCCATTTTCGGTCTTTTTAACTAGTTTTATATATATATATATATATATATATATATATATATATATATATATACCTGGATTTTTCAAAATGTGATCCCTAATTTTTGCGTTCTCCAGTTCAAAAAAAGCAACGTTTGACTTAACTGCTTGACTCGGTTTTATTCATTCATTTGTAGGGGGGGGGGGGGTGCCGTCTAGCCTGGGTCCGGTGAACTGTACTGGGCTTGGGCTAACAGGCAACTTGCATTAGGGGTCCCTCGCGTTTAATCCAGGGGGGGTAGGGTGGTTCTAAGCTTGTGTCTCCAGTTTAAAACTTGGTTACTTTATAGTCCTTTTTGCTTACAATTCGCAGACCACCCCTGGAGATTGCTTAGTTGTCTTAGCCGAGGAGCAGGAATCAAGTCTCAGTGTTTGTTTGGGCAAGCGGAAGCTGACGGAAGGTATTTTCCAGCCAAACCTGGCATTTTCCTGGTCATTTCAATGCCTGTACACTTTTGGGCCAGCAGACCGGTTTTCAAAAATTCAGGTATATATATATATATATATATATATATATATATATTAGACTGAGCGTTATAATTTAGTTGCAACCGTCAACTAGCTCCCGAACACAGCCGCCTGTCATCAATCTTCCGCCGCCAAGGGAATCTCACGGATTCTGGCGGATGGGAAAGAAAGTAGCTGGTTGTATTCACTACTTAGCTAACCGTCGTTTCATCAGTCGTCATCGGCGGATTATAGGCAATAGGCAGTGACAGGCGGCAAATGGATAAAAAATAAACATTCAACCCGACAGATTATCGGGTCGGCGTTTTTTATTTAAAAGGACATGTCGGCCGTCAAAAGTGACGCGATGGATGAGCCTTACTGTCAAGAACCCTAAAGATAAAATAAACATATAGGTGTACGATGAACCGATATTTTCGCTATTATGATCGCCCGTTTACTGTTAACCGGCGAAATCTCCGCATCGAACCACCATGCCGTGACGCGCATAAGTGATCTTGGCCAGTTTAAAGTGATTTTGAAAATATGAAGGCGTATACAATGTATGAATATTTGTTTTATTAACTGGCTCGTCGCTCTGCGACGAGTCAGTTCTTAAAATACCCCTTTTTTTTTCTGTCGTGTCACCTGCCCCGGGAATCGCTTTTGCTGCGGCCAACGCCGTACCTAGTTTACTTCCGGTTTCCAGAAATGACGTAACCTGTGATGTCATCAAAACGACGTCACGGCAGTGTCACGCGGTCACGCCGTAACGCCGCGAACCCCAACCCACACTACAGTAACCTTTACCTTCAAGTCAACCTTATATTAGGCAAAGACGAATCGGTGGCTTACTTGTGGTAGCGTTTTCTTATAAAAGCAATTTGAAATAGAAACGTGACGTACATAGATGCGTATTACGTGTAAGAGATAATTCTTGGGAACATGCGGGTTCTCATTGTCTTGTTGCTTTAGAAAAATTGCTGCTTTTGTTATGATACATTAAAATATATGACAAATGTTTCTTACGCGTGCGCATGTTTATCACGCAAAAGGAAGATCTTGTTGGGGGGAGGGGTGAGTGACTCGTTCCAGACCTTCCTCTGCTCGATTGATGGTGCAAGAGTTTATACAAACGAGTTGCTTTATACTTTCGTTGATCGTTATAAAAGCAAGCGATATCGTTCGTTTGCTGTTGTAAAACAAAACGATACTGTAACAAGAATGGGCTGTTGGATTTGTGAGACATCGATGGTTAGTTTGATGCATCTGCTGTGACATTCATCGATCGCTTCACTTTGACAAATTTTGGTTAGATATTCTGCAAGGTAAGCGTTTGTCTGCAGCCGTTGTGAGTTTCAAACTACAACCATATGTTTTCCACATTTTTTTTCGTTTTAGGAGACGTCTAGGAGGAAGTCACGATCATTTAAGGGAAATGGCTTTGATTTGCGATTGATATTCTTTGTCTATCGCTACCGTGTGTGATTTTGCGTGTTTTCATAAGTAGTATAGTACGGTGGCCCATATCTGCAAAACACAACAACAAATTCGTTAAACACAAATC
Organism: Dendrophyllia cribrosa; assembly: GCA_024195265.1. Taxonomy (NCBI): domain Eukaryota; kingdom Metazoa; phylum Cnidaria; class Anthozoa; order Scleractinia; family Dendrophylliidae; genus Dendrophyllia; species Dendrophyllia cribrosa. The sequence continues at coordinate 1,232,146 of JAJLRJ010000001.1, read as the reverse complement.
AAAATTCACTAAACACAACAACGAATTCGTTAAACACAAATCAAAATTCACTAAACACAACAACGAATTTGTTAAACACAAATCAAAATTTACTAAACACAACAACAAATTCGTTAAACACAAATCAAATTTCACTAAACACAACACAGAAGTGATATAATTCATGACATTTATACAACGTGCGAACCCAACATTTGTCAACCGCTGACGCAAAGCGCCTAGTAAAGGTTAACTGTTCGGTTCGTTCGGTTACTGCAGTGCGAAGATGGATGGTTTTCTGAAGTGCTTGTATTGCTAAGAAGAGCTTGAGACCACGTTTGGGTTTTGTTTCAGATGTGGAGCAGCTGTCGATAAAGAGGAGGCTCTCATGCGTTATTATTTCGAGCGTGTATGTCATCACTCGGTCATTTTATAGTACCACGCATTGAAATGCCTATGTATGCGGACCTTTCACAACAGACTTCGAGAGTGTGGACTGAGAAGAAGGGATACGAATACTGACGATAGGGATTTACACCAGGCTACCCAACAAGAATTAGATTGGCCGGGCTGTATGAAGGGGGGGGGGGGGGGGGGGGGGGGTACTCCCATATATAAGCTATATAGGTATGTGCAGCTGTGAAGGTTTTCAGGCAGTTTAGTCTGGGATAGGGTATACTAATCAGAGATTTTTTGTCTAGAACAGGGTATCATTTTCCGCGAAACTGATCAGTTGCGTGAAGAATTTAGTCAAGACAAGGTTTACTGGCAAATGGCATTTAAAAATCGGTACGGCGGGCAATACGGCATTTTCACTGACCCCTGTTAACTAATAACTGTGATAGTGAACGAGTTTCAGGAAAATAGCGAGTCTGGAATAGGTCAAGGATAGCGTTGGGTTTTTCGGTGTTTAGTCTAGAATAGGGTTGCAAAATGAAGCTAAAATGGGCTAGTATAGGTTGAGGGTCTCAGAGTCCCAGCGGCACACCCCCACCCAAACCTTTGCAGAGTACCCTGCGGGGGGTATCGAGCTATGTGGCACTGCCTTCATTCAAAATTCCCACCTAAGGCTCTCACCCCTGTGGTAGATATATTTCTTTAAAGACTTATAGTCGATAGAAGTGTAGTGAACACTGCGGATGAACTAAGCATACACATGAAACCAACGAAGGGGTCGCCAGTCAGCGACGAACCACTATAAAAGCGGACAGTTTGAGAAAGTCTAGGGTGGAGGTACCCACGTAGGTACTAAAAGCGCCGGTAATTGATGTCTGTTACATGTCCATTAACTTTTACTGGTGAAGAGAAAATAGGCCATTCCATTTAATATCCGCCCCCCCCCCCCCCCCCCCCCCCCTCCCCCATTGAGGAACAATTATGAATTGTACCCCTTAGGAAAAAAGATCAAAGTGCCGACACATTTCCCCCTTTCAGAAGGGAAGATGTTTTTGATTGATAGAAGCTACCGACACAGCTACCCCCTCAGAAATGACTCTTGAACCAGGGGCGTAGCCAGGAATTTTTTAGAAGTACGCACGATCCCTGTTTTTAAACACTCCCACTACAAATCTTTCTGTTTTCCCCCCACTTTTTCAGGTACGCACATGCGTACGTGCGTACAAATAGCTACGCCCCTGTGAACCCCCCCCCCATGATTTCCCTAGTCCTCAATAGGGTGGGTGGGGGAAGGGGGTACGGACATTAAATGGAATGGCTTAATTCCATAGTATCACAAGCGCACAATGCCGTACGAGTAAAACTTTATTCAATAAACATCTTCTTGACAGGATGGCGAATTACTCAAAAAAAAATACTCTCTGCAAACATCAGAAAAAAAATACAGAGCAGCTCACTTTCTTATTTGTTTCCAAAGCATTCTTTTTTCTAACAATATGAAAATTAAATGAAATAAACAAGCGCAAACTTAATAGCGTGCCTACCTATATTTTTCGAAGTAGGACTACGTACGTAGTGCCATTAGCACTAAGTGCACGATAAACTAAGAGTTCTAGCGCAAGAATGGCTTTTCTCTACCCTCGATGTGTTTCCCAATTCACAGACATCGAGAAGACAAGAAAAAAGGCATGATTAAACGGGCATTTTTGTCCATACTCTTCGATTCCTCTCACTTGTCCGCCATTTTGAATGTTTTGAAAAAGACCATCGCCATGGTGATCATGTTATGGTTGGTGACGTAGACCATTGTTTTCGCTTTTGCCAAAACTGGCATACTCCCGGACTGCTAACACTATCTAACACAATACAGTCGTCGTACACGAGCCATGACCCGTTCTTTTGCCAGTCCGGATTTGGTTTGACATTGTTATCATGATATACTAATGAGTTATGCAAAGCCATACCCTTTGGTATTAAGAAAGGCAAACACAAGGTCCTTTCTAAATTCGTCGTAACTGGCATGAGTAACAGGTAGATATAAGTGGCAAACACAAGCATTTGCCTAAGGAAAATGTGACCTTTTGCCATCCTTTAGATCGGGCTTGTGAATAAAGGACAGTCCTAAAGCCAAACCGCACAGTGGAACTTCCCTACACCCAGAAATAAAAGATTATTATTATAAAAACTATATAACTTCCAGGGCTTGTTCGAATTCCTCTACGTCCTAAAGGAAATCATGGCTCATCCTCGGTGTATGAACCTGTGAAACTCATGAGTGACGTAAAACAAAGAAAACAAAAGGCATAAAACAATAGAGTCAACTGGGAATGCAATACTACAAAGGTAAGAAACAAGGAAAAAGTCACAGGTTCTTACACCGAGGTAAACCCGAAATCATTTAGCCGTCGTTTGAGGTTCAGTGGTGTTACTCTGAGTTGCCATTTCGATTTTTTCCCTACAGAAGCAGCAAAATGTTGCTGAGGATTTTATATTCCGGCACCCGTACGACGAACAGAACATGTTTTCTCAAAAGCCACCGTAATCTTCTTCGCACTACAGTTAAAATGGCGGACTTTATGAGGCGCGTTGTGTCAGCGGTTGACAAATGTTGGGTTCGCACGTTGTATAAATGTCATGAATTATATCACTTCTGTGTTGTGTTTAGTGAATTTTGATTTGTGTTTAACGAATTTGTTGTTGTGTTTAGTGAAATTTGATTTGTGTTTAACGAATTTGTTGTTGTGTTTAGTAAATTTTGATTTGTGTTTAACAAATTCGTTGTTGTGTTTAGTGAATTTTGATTTGTGTTTAACGAATTCGTTGTTGTGTTTAGTGAATTTTGATTTGTGTTTAACGAATTCGTTGTTGTGTTTTGCAGATATGGGCCACCGTAGTATAGCGAAGAGTATAACCAATAATTAAGCAACTATAGTTCAAATATTTACCGTTCTTTCAGTTTATTTTGCGTGGTCCGGATCCGGGGTCAAAACAACTTTCAGAACTTTTCGTTTTGCTGGAACTATTTCCGTCATAATCATAATAAATTTTTGATGAAACTTATAAATTTAATCAAAGTTAACGACAGAAGTGATAATTTAGGAGGAGAGAAACAAATTTATCCCTTTGAAATATATTATTTTAGTTGAGGTAAAAATGTTGCAATTTGCATAATGTCAAATGTAATTTGAAACCTTTCCAGTAACGCATATTAAACGCAAAGATTTCATAAAACATCTCGCAATCAGACACACGAAAATATATCTAGTTTTTATTCCTCTGTATCCGAAACACAGAAAAGAAAATTAAATGAAAAAGTGATCGCTTTAAGGTTCGCCCGAGAAAAATTCACTAGCGCCAGCGAAACTCGCAAGACACGTGCATTGTTTACATCTTCTCCGATGGCGGTGAATTCTATTCCTTCGACTTCACGAAATAAAAATTCATGAAAGGCAAAAATCCGAAAGAAGTGAAATTAATTGGGATTCCTTGTAGTAGATGGTTTCAAGGATTTTAAAGCGAAAAAAATATACAAAGTTCTAAACTTATGTTTTTGCTAACAGTACAGAGCCGATCAGAGAAAATTATAGACTTGAAATAATTGTAGCCTGCATAGGGATGGACAATTTTATATTTGTCGGCGGAGGGGTAGCGAGCGTGTTGGGCAATTTTTCTGATAATGATTTTTTGTTCCGTCTTGATGTTGTACAATAATTTTTTTTTCGGGATTGTTCCATACCCTTTTTCCTTTAGCTTGCTGTGCATTCCTTTTTTTCTTTACTTTTGCTGTGCAGGAATTTTTTTTTTGGTAATTGCCCCATCACCGATTCTCCAAAATGCCTGTGTTTAAACAATCCTGATTCCTTGTAGTAGGTGGTTTCAAGGATTTTAAAGCGAAAAAAATATACAAAGTTCTAAACTTATGTTTTTTCTAACAGTACCGAGCCGATCAGAGAAAAAAATATAGACCTGAAACTGTAGCCTACTAAAGGGGGTGGGGGGTGGGGCAGGGGGCAGGTGGCGGTGTTGGGCATTTTTTCTGATCATGAATTTTTTTTCCGTCTTGATGTTGTGCAAGAATTTTTTTCGGGATTGCTCCATACCTTTTTTTCCTTTCGCTCGCTGTGCATTATTTTTCTTTCTTTACTTTTGCTGTGCAGGAATTTCTTTTTAGTAATTGCCCAACCCCCCCCCCCCCCCCCCCCCCCCCCTCTTAACAATAAAATGGTCTGTCCCTAAGGAGTGCTTGAAGCGGGCTATGGAATGTAAATGTGGACTGGACCATGCATATTGATAGATTCTAGATTGTATATTGTGGCTTGCTAATATAAAACTCTAAAGTGAAAACCGGGTGGAAACTGAGGCCAAACGAGCCAGTTTCGAAGCCCATCGGGCTCCTTGTTTCTTTCCGACTATCCAATTTAACATTATATTTTTTTTAGCGATCGGGGTTGTACGGTTATCATTTTAGTGTGGTCAGACTAATTTTAAGGCGTGATGGCTCTAGTTTCGACCTTTTGTTTAACATGATAGCGAAATTGCACCAAAAAGTGTCCTTGTATGACATATCCTAAGAGTGAATTTGCTGCTATGAATATTCACGTATGAAGTATTGTTCTTTCTTGAGATAATTTTACTGACTCGCGTGAATTACGAGGAAAGTTTCTATCCATATTTTAGCAAAAACCGTGGCAAATGGCACGATGGGTACCAGTGCCAGATATCGCCCGACACGGTCCGATCTTGTCGTAAGCTTGTCTGAATTTGCTAGGAGGAAAACAATAAATTGGTATAAATTACCGTTAGAACTAATACAGTCCTGTGAAGCTGTTGAGCTATAAATTGGGTGAATACACGCTTCATCAAAAAAAAAAACTAAAAAATTGTAACCTGTACAATGACGGCTATTCTGGCTTCAGCAACGCATATACACTTTATAGTTCCAATAATTGAACTCTCTCAGTTTGAATGTATATGCAAATTTAGACCTGCTCCAGTTTTATTTTAACACGTGTGCACGTAAGGTGGTCACAGGTTGGTCCGAATCATTGTGCTCTGTAGGGCTAATTTGAATAGTTTACACTTCCTCACACGAGGGACCAGAGAGAACGAACACACTTGTACGGAGTCCTTAAGTGCCGTTTTCCTTGGATTATTTGCAGGTAATTCCATCTAACATTCGTCTTAAAAAGGGGCTTTCATTTTGGCAAGGTTATTCTGTAGAACGAGACGTTGGTCTGAAATTATTTAGTGCCATGTCATGACTGTTCAAATAAATAACCTGATCACGTCCGCTAGTAAAATCGTAATGGCTAAGGAAGTATAAAACGTGTTCCAAACTAAAATGTGTTTTTCCAAAATTGATTTTTTCCGCTAATTTCATTGAAATCTCTCGGAGCCTGAATGAGGGTCAGTGTAAAACCAAGTATTCTCAACAACAAGCCCATTGATTTGGTACAAAATGCTTGAATTTAACCACATCAGTTAAACGCTCAGTGTTATCGACTATGATGGGTCTGCAATATATTTTAATCACTTTGTACCAGAAGAAAAACCGATGAAGGCATCGTCTAATAAATTCAGTTAAAATACATGTCAATTGCCCTGACTAACTCATGTATGCAGAAATTCTGCATCTTTAAATAAATTCAGTAAAAATACATGTTTACAACACAGACTGACTTATGTACGCAGAAATTCTGCATCTATGAATAAATTCAGTCAAAATCTATGTAAATTGCACCGACTAACTAATGTGCGCAGAAATTCTGCATCTATGAATAAATTCAGTCAAAATCTATGTAAATTGCACCGACTAACTCATGTACGCAGAAATTCTGCATTTGTGAATACATTCAGTCAAAATCTATGTTAATATTACCAACTGACTTAAGTAAGCAGAAATTCTGCACACATGAATAAATTCAGTCAAAATCTATGTAAATTGCACCCACTAACTCATGTATGCAGAAATTCTGCATCTGTGAATACATTCAGTCAAAATCTTTGTTAATACCACCGACTGACTTAAGTATGCAGAAATTCTGCATACATGAATAAATAATTATTCAGTCAAAATCTATGTAAATTGCACCGACTAACTCATGCACGCAGAAATTCTGCATCTATGAATACATTCAGTCAAAATCTGTTACTCCCACCAACTGCCTTGTGTATGCAGAAATTCTGCATACATGAACAAATTCAGTTAAAATCTAGGTAAATTGCACCAACTAACTCATGTATGCAGAAATTCTGCATCTTTGAATAAATTCAGTTTAAATATATCGTGTTAATTGCACCGACTGACTCAATTATGCAGAAACTGTACCTGTACATCTTAATATCACTGACTGATTAAAGAATGTAAAATGTAGAAATTCTAATTAAATGAATATATTGAATAATTAATTAAATTGAAATTGATACATGTAGTCTGTTTGATTTATTAGTGAGGATGGCACTGTTTTGCCATCCATCAAAGCTGCCACAAAAATTGTCATATCCCACTCTGATTAATGGACCATACTGGTCCTAACTTCATAATTATCAGTATTTAATACACTGTACATACATGTAACTAAAAATAAAACTCGCATTGCCATGGGCCATAAATTTTTGCTATAGTTCAAGATGATGCAAATCATCACTAAAACAACTTCTCCCATACAAAGACAATAATTATTATAATTGAAAGGCTGAGAGCATAATCAGCCCACGTCAAATTTTTGGATCATTTCAATATTTCCATGCTCAGATTTGGTAAAAAAAGAAAAATTACATGGCAGTGTTTTAAGAACAAACTGAAAAAGTATGGCATCTGGTTCTGTTCAACATCACACATTTATTATTAAAAATACATGTAATAGATCATTGAAGGGGCTATGTTGCGAGGTTTTGCCGAATTTTAGTAACTTTAATTTACACTTTTATCTGTCAAAATTCTTTTGTTCGATGATACGAAACAGGACTCTAAACGGAAACATGGTCACATACATAAGCGCTATTGCTTGTTTTGATTTAAGTCCAACAATTTCATCGCTCTTTTCTGCAGCAAAAAAAAAAAATCAGAAAAATGTTAGATTTGTCTGTGTCAGTAAAGTACAAAGCAAAGACTCTGGTACCATGTTAATATGCTGAAGTGTACTATATTTAGCCAACAAAGAAGAAGAACCTTCGTTCATGACATTCTATGGTCAACTGATTTCTATTGCTACACTGTACTCGTACATGTTGAGATATTCAGTCGTATGATTTCAGAATCGGAAAAATAACCGGGCAAAATCAAGACAAATAGATTACATGTACATGTATTTAACATATGTGAAAAATCTGAGACCATTTTGTGAACACAGCACTGCAGGATTGAATGGATTGCACGATAATGGCATACATGTAAACTTGAAAAACAGCCGCCGGACGTTTTTCAAGATTGTAGCTTGCGTGACACCTCACGACATAGCCCCTTTAAGCCACGTAAAAGTGAATGTTCAAATTCAAATTCAATCAAGGGCAAACATTGTAGTACAGGTATTCTAACAAGAGGCCCAATATAGACATGTATGATAGTGCCCACTATCATCCAAGATGCATTGCGAATTTAACGCAGTCGAAAATTCCCGAAAGAGCCAATCACGAGGGAGCTCGTCATTTGAAAACAAAAACAAACGACCGCAAAACCAAATGGGTGATAGTGGGCCTTTAGACAATGTTTGGCATTCAATTCATGGACATACAAATTCTGCTAAGATTACACTTTATCTGAACTTAAACTGGATTTAAAAAAACTGTCTCAATTTGCTTGAAAAGCACACTCCCTTTTGACTTTCCATCCCTGCTTTGAAATTCATCAGCTTCCAGTTTAGTCACATCCTCCTCACTCTCACTGTAAAATTACAACAAATCTGTTTTAAAACAATGTTCTTTTGGTTAAAAATACAAACCAAAAACTGCAACAAATCATTGCATGTGAACAACTGGTAAACAAGGCTAAACTAAAGAATACCCGTCCACTTATTTCAAATAAGAATGGCTCCTTTTAGGGCCTGTTTACATGGAGAAAGGTTGTCCTGCATAGGCTGAGCTACATGTACATGTACCCTGGGCGAGCTTACAGTAGACTAACGTTTTCATACTTCCTCTTACAAAATGCAGCGAACTGTTTATCAAAGTTGGCTCGGCTAGCCAGGTCACCCTCTTTCGATGGCAGGGGACCCTGCTGGCCAAGCCAACTTTTTCTCTGATAAAAGGTTTGGCTCAGCTAACCAGGCCAACTTGGTCAACTACATGTACATAGATAATTTGGGCATGCACTGGCTAGTTTATCATCAATAAACAAAATGGTGGCAAAAATCAAAGTCTGGTAAAGTTAAAAAGTGGTCTTGGACATCTGGCATGATTGAGCATATCATCGATTGTTTAGAAAGAGTACATGTATTTTTACTGGGACAGACAGCTTTTGGCTCAGTCAGGTGTGACAACTTTTTTGTCATGCTAACGCTCGGCAAAGTTGTCCCGGGTAGGCGGATGACCCTCCTACCCGGGACAACTTTTCTCCATATAAACAGGCCCTTAAGGTGGCCCGCGGCTATTTAATGGCGCTGAGGCGCCCTATTATAAATCAAATGTTCGACATGTAAACGTTAACCGATTTTTGTCAGTTTTGGTAGGGTGATAAAGGAGTCCTCAAATTATACAGACTTTAAATTTTAGTGCATATAAGATATGCGATTAAAAGTTACAAACGTTTTTTGAAAACCCCATTTTTGAAGAAAATGCGAATATTTTCATAAAACGACGATAGATTTTTTTTCTAATTAAGCTCAATAAGTTCCAAGACTTCAAGCTTTACTGTGAGCAATTTTCTATAAAATCGGCTGGACAGAAATTACTGCACAGTCGAATGCTGAATTTAAGCTTCCAAATGTTATGCTTGGGTATTTGCCTCAGCTGTTGCAAGAACGCTATATAAGGCTACAATCGCACCCTATCACTTGAAAGCTTGATACAACCGAAAACTTTGCTGAATAACCGGAAAAGATCGGAAGCTCCAATCAAAAACTATAAGCAAAGAAAGAACAAGATGTTTATAGTACGTAATTTATGAATTTCAAGAAATTCAAGTTTGTTCGACTCGTGAAAAAAATACCGATTTGTTTTCTGGTATTTTTAAGTATGATAACATTCAGTGTATGTACAAACGGCCTTTCCTAGTTTCATGTGTATGGTCTCGACGAAACTCGGCAAATTCGGGTCGTCAAGATTGCTACTTCACGTCTTCCATTTTCTAAATGCTTTGAAAACCCCTCGTATTTCGTAAATTATTCAAAGTTGCCGCATTCTGGGATTATTTGCCACATGGGAATCACCGATCACCATTAATACAATAGGCCATTTGCACGATTGTAGTCAAAAATGACGCCATCGTGCAAATGACTTATTGTATGAACGATGATCGCTGATTCCCAAGTGGTAAATAATCCCAGAATGCTCCAACTTTGAATAATTTACGGTGTTTAAAAGTGATCAACATAACCTACATGAAAACAAACAGAGATGTTACGGTGCTACTTGACTGGTGCCCTCTTCCTCTCAGGAAGCCTGCCAGAATCCCATGGAATGGCACGCAACTTCTAACTTCAGATATTAAACTTTTAAGCTCTATGTCTGCAAATCGACAAAACTACATTACGAAAATGAAATTAATATACAAGCAAACAAACCTCATGGCTGTGCTTCGTGTAAACACTAACATGCAGCTACATGTACTTCTTACGAGGTTGCTATAAACCGCCTAAACAAAGATTATGAAACGAACCAAACAATAGGTCTTAGCTTTCTATAAATGCTTACCTTTTCCCCATGCAACGTCTTTGAACTTGACTGGAAAAGTACTTCAGACGGAAAAAAGGTAGAAACGTTTCAACGTAAATTGCACCCCGCCGGCGAGAAAGTCAAACTGAAATTCGCACATTTTCCCATTGGCTCAAAAGCCCCACGTGACGTTACAACGCACAATACGCACGTGCTGAACTCACGGCCTCCCTGGAAACTAAAAAAAAACGATAAAAAAATATGTATCCTGCGCAGCGTTAATTGTAGTTACGTGAAAAAGTGTAAAGTTTAACGCTGTAAAAAGTGTTAAAAATGAAACTAGACGTTTCGGCAATGCTGCCTTCATCAGTAGTAAAAATGTGTTCCACACATGTGGAAAAATGTGTTCCACACATGTGGAACACATTTTTACTACTGATGAAGGCAGCATTGCCGAAACGTCTAGTTTCATTTTTAACACTTTTTACAGCGTTAAACTTAACACTTTTTCACGTTCCCTGGAAACTAGCTTACTCAACAACCAACATGGCGGGCTCTTGAAAAGTCAATGTAACGGTCATCTCGAAGAACTTATGGTCGCTTCGGAAAATAAATGCAATGTATTTCGACACTTTTGGAGCGTTAGAAGCCAGAGGAAACTTTTTCATGTAAGGAAAGTGATTAATTTTCAAGAGTTTTAAAGAAAAGCGAAGACCACTACAGCAAAAACACGTGTTGTCACTCACAGCGATCAAATTTGGAAAGCTTGCAAGTAAAGAAACGTTTCAGAAAATGGATTGCATGTGTAACGGGATGAAACGGATCACTTGTGGCATGTGATGGGAATCGAAAAGCACTCAAATGAGTTGTGGACTCGCGGCTTGTTGCTGTTGGCCGTCGAAGAATATTCAGCGACAGCTCCCCAAAACATACATGTAGACACAGTTCGCCGAAGATAAACTATAACTGTAAGTGGTAAGTAACAATACATGTATTTGTATTATTGCTACAAAAAGCCTTTATAAACTAAAGTTGTCATGTCATAAGAAAAAAGGAACTGTCCCCTCGAAACATGTACTTTGCAGTCTGTCCTGAGCTTCCTTTTCTCAACTCCACCTCTTTTGAATTATAATAAGTTTAAAAGGTAACCGTTCCTTTACACGCAATGGAACTCGAAATTTAATCCCCTACTATATAACTGGGATATTACCCTTAAATAGATAAATGTTACTAAAAGGCAAAGCAATTTTACTGATTTTATTTATGCCTAAACTGTACATGTAGCATATGCATATACTGTATGTAGTTTGTGTTAAAAGTTGAAGCTTGTTTGGCCTTGTGAATGAAATATCAGAAACAAATACTTTTGAGTTCAGTGCCATGTGTTATTGAACTACAGTTGTATAATAAGAATCGCATAATTATGTTAAAGAAAACTTGCATTCTTATCAGCGAGGATTCTTATCAGCTAACCAATATTTCATGTTTTAAAAAAGCAGTAGGTTGTCTAAATCAACAAAGAAGTTAATGAGAACAAGCATGCTGTACTGAGCTAATTGAAAGTAATTTCCATTGAAATGGTCCCCCAGTTACAGTTGTACATGTACTCTAGAAACAAACAAAGAATGCTGTCAAAAGCAGAGCTTTCTTATTTTAAAACCAAAACTTGTAACCCAACACCTTTCTTGAATCAAAGAAACATTCACTGCCTGACAAGTGAATTCCAAGTTAAATTTCAAACGAAAAACCGATGTCACTCCAATTGCAAAGCGATGAGGGCAATACCTGTCATATAGTTTTTGAGACCCGAAAAGAAATCGATGAGAGCGAAAAATGAAGTTGGTTTCCTTTCTCCTCCCATGTAAGATACATGTAAGAGTGACAGATGTCTATTGTCAACTGCTTAGAGATTTTTGTTAAAAATTAATGTTGTGTATTAATGGCTGTGTTTTCACGACGCTGGTTGTTTTGCTTAACATTCATGAAGGTGTTAAGAAAACAGACTCCGTTATGCATTTAAAAAATGATAGGTGTTTTCATGGGCAAGATTATATTTCACCCTAGTAATTTGAGGAGAGCACGGGGGCAAATTAAAAAAATGAATAATGGCGGGAAATGCAGAGGAAGCTTGCATGCACGTCCTTCTCATTCTCATTGCTGTGTTCATGCACTTAGTGGTCATCCAATGAAGGAGTCGATTTCAGCAAAGGCTGCTACATGTATTGCTTTCAATTAGAAACAGAAGAAGAAGAGTGAAGGCTTATTTTTTCATTTACATGTACAGAAGATACGTTGGAGAAGGAAAGTTGCGTGGGTTCTGGAAAGGCCACAATTCTGGTTCGAACATATGGTTTTGAACCAGTACACAAACAATATTTGGCGAGAGCATTTTCGTATTTCATGTTGCTTTTGCCGTGGCCACTGAATAAGTGTCGCTGGAGGCATGAAAATAGAACGCATATTTTATTTCTGATTTGACAGCCTTGTCGGATAAATAACCACAAGTTGCTTCTCATTGGCTAAAATTAATTGCCGACTCGCTTAAGCTACCTGGTTTGGTGGCTTAAATTTAACAAGAGTTTAATTCAATTAAGCTTACTCGCTTAACTTTAAGCGAGTTGGAACAGCAATATTGTTTTCACAAGATTTCCAGTTGTCACTCACTGAGCGACTTGAAAAATCGCTTGTGAAAACACAGCCAATAAAATCAATGGTAACAGCTTGTTTACTTTCTTTCATTAACCCTTATTTAACTCTGAAAAGCCTTATCAAGGATGAGTTAATATAGTGTGTATGTATACAGCTGTTTCGAGAAAGGTTGTCGGAAAAAAGCGTAAAAGTGCACGCGACAATCCCGAAAGATATTGTGGGTAGTCATCAACGCTTTATCCTAAAAACTCGTTTATCCATATGGCCCACCATCTAAGATCGTCGCTGTACGGACGAGGCATCGCGGATTTGATGTATTTATTTGACTTATTAACATTCAATGATCATATCCCAAATTAATTTTCGGGATTATCGCGTGCACTTTCCCTTTTTTCCGACAACCTTTCTCGAAACAGCTGTATATGAACCTACAAAATAATAATTAAGATGCACAGTACCGCTCAGAGGTACTGTAAGCAACCCACTTATGCTTATGTGTTGTGGCTTTGAACTTAACTGAATTAAGTTGCATATGATTTTATTCTTTTGCAGATTTTTGGCACTATTCTGGAACACAGCCAAAGTTCTTTTTGTGTATAGACTGTGAAATGGGCTATTGTATGTATTGTATTGGTGTATCACTCAGTATACAAACATAGTGGCAAAAACAATAGAAGTCTTGCTCCTGTGAAAGAAATAACAATAACCAAGGCACAGGGAGTGTAATGGTCACTACTGGACCTTTAATTTCACCAAAAAGTGCATCACAAAAATTGGATTAATTGTAATTGCCATTAAAACGGCTTATAATCATCTATAATGTAAAAACAAATTTCTACTGATTTTAAAATGTAGCTCTGGGCTTAAAATGTTATGGAGATTTTCAAGAGACAGCCCCGGGAGATGAAAAGCTGACAAAAAGATTGAGTCATGAAAAGGCATGATTGATTGTTTTAGTTATGACTTTCTCTTTTGTTTGTCATCTATTTAAATTTTAACTTAGGATCTGTAAAGATTAGCAGACTGTGAGTGTTTTCAGAAAGAGTGGTCTAATCATCAGCTTTTTATTTCCTGGCCTTATTTACTGTACATGGTTTTGCTATTTGCATAGATTTGACTGAATTTATTCAAAGATATAGAATTTCTGCATACAGAAGTACATGCAAGTCAGTGATGTCATAGTAAATAGAAACACACTTACGACGTAAGCATGAAAGCAAGGCCTAAGGGCCACATTGCAATTAAAAAGGCAGAAGCGCAGCCTATAACTACCATAAAAATTCTCTGACAAATGTTGCATCGCTTGACGTTTCATGCATTTTCAAAGGATCCTTTTTCCGCCGTCCACTTTTCAACTGACTTTCATTTACTATATCTGCTCCAGGAATATCTTCTGGGGTTAATTGCTAATCTCTAAATCACAAATCGCTCTCGTTTCCGCTGCCATATTTACTTTTTTTGAAGTTTGCGGAAAGTTTGGTGGCCCTTAGGCCTCGCTTTCGTGCTTACGTCGTAAGTGTGTATACCAACTATGGCAATAGCGACAGATTTTGACTGAATTTTTTCATAGATGCAGAATTTCTGCATACACGAGTCATCCGGTGCTATTACATAGGTTTTGACTGAATTTATTCATGGATGCAGAATTTCTGCGTACATGAGTCATTCGGTGCTATTACATAGATTTTGACAGATTTTTTTAAAGATGCAGAATTTCTGCATACATGAGTCATTCGGTACAACTTATATAGATTTTGACTGAATTTATTCATAGATGCAGAATTTCTGCGTACATGAGTTAGTCGGTGCTATTACATAGATTTTGACTAATTTTATTTAAAGATGCAGAATTTCTGCGTACATGGATTATTTGGTGCTATTACCTACATGTAGATTTTGACTGAATTATTTAAAGATGCAGAATTTCTGCATACATGAGTCAGTCGGTGCAATTTACCTAGATTTTGACTGAATTTATTCATGGATGCAGAATTTCTGCGTACATGAGTCATTCGGTGCTATTACATAGATTTTGACAGATTTTTTTAAAGATGCAGAATTTCTGCATACATGAGTCATTCGGTACAACTTACATAGATTTTGACTGAATTTATTCATAGATGCAGAATTTCTGCGTACATGATTCACTCGGTGCAATTTACATAAATTTTGACTGAATTTATTCATAGATGCAGAATTTCTGCGAACATGAGTTAGTCGGTGCTATTACATAGATTTTGACTAATTTTATTTAAAGATGCAGAATTTCTGCATACATGAGTCATTTGGTGCTATTAACATAGATTTTGACTGAATTTATTCATAGATGCAGAATTTCTGCATACACGAGTTGGTCGGTGCTATTAACATGGATTGTGACTGAATTTATTTAAAGATGCAGAATTTCTGCATACATGAGTCATTCGGTGTATTAACATAGATTTTAACTGAATTTATTTAAAGTTGCAGAATTTTTGCGACCATGGTTTTTTATCAGTGTAATTTTAATGAAATGGAATACAATTTTTAGACCCATTTTAACTCTTAGTCAAGACTCTTTAATCTCCACTGCAATTTTTCTGGTGAAAATTGGTCTCAAACCATTACCAGTAGTTTTTACCTGTGGCTTTTTAGTGTAAAATTGGGTTCAGACAAAATATACATTATTTCAACAAACGTTTTAAACCTCAATTCAGGCATATTACCAGTGATTTCCTCCAACAAATATTTTACTTGCAGTCAGGTTTTCATGTTTAGCGCGGAATTTCACATTTCTTCCGTGCTAAATAGGCAGTTCTTGACAAAATTTGCAATTTTGGAAAAACACATTTTAGTTTGGAACACGTTATAATGGGCAAACACCTTAGCAACAAATCTTAAATTTGTGAGTTGCTTTTCATTTGACAATCTATTCTTAATTTTTTTTTTACTTGGTTGTTACAAGCCGTGAACACATTGCCACCCGTAGCTGGCAAAGAATACATATATATAGTTTTATAGTTTGTTTTACATATCACACATTATTTTGTTTTGCTTCAAATCCCAACTAAAGGAACACTGAGTTAGGAATCCTTGAACAATATTTGAAAAATACTGAACTGAAATGTCAAGTTCATGTCGGTTTTTCAATGTACGTGTCCTTTAGTATTTAAATAAGGAAAATCCTATATTCCAAATTTGCGTATTATCTGTAATCTTCTGTAGTCCTAGAAACGTTGGTTTTTAACACTTTTGGGTCTCAAGAGTGAAGACTGGCTGAAGAACATTTTATCCTTAGAATCCCGAGATGGTCCCATTAAAAGGAAGACGTAGACTACGTAGTTCTTTAGAGATGTATAAACGAGACCGCTAAACTTGCCTGTTTTTCAAATAATCGGGCCAGATGAATATCTCTTCGCAACACAGAAAAGCCCTTGAACACAGAATGTTATATTTATGAGTTTTCTTACGGAGATACAAAAACAACTTATTTAGAAACCACGAAAGGACCGCGTCATTTTCTTGCAGCTATGTCGAGAAAAAATCTGTAACATTGTATATATATTTTTTGGCATTAAAATGTGGTGAGTCAAGTTTAACTGCGCGCGGTTTCATATTATCTGTAATCTTCATAAACTGCGTTGAATTAATTTTTTAACACTATTGGGTCTTCAGAGAGATGATGCTGACCTGAGCAATAATTTGTCTTTAGAATCACAAGATGACCAGATTGAAAGCCAGGCGTCATTCGTTAGAGATGTATAAATATGACCCCTAAATTTGCCTGTTTTACGATAATGGAGCAGATAAATATCGTGCCGCAAAAGAAAGGCCTTGAACAAGTAATATGTTCATGTTTTTTTTACCGGAAAAAAAAAAAGAAAAAAATGTTTTTTTACCGGGGAAATAATACATGTAATGAATGACGACAATAAAAAAAAAACAGCTAAAGAACCACGTCATTTCTTTCTTCTTCTTCTTCTTCTTCTTCTTCTTCTTCTTCTTCTTCTTTTTTTGCAGCTGTGTCGAGAAATTTTTTTTTCTTGCATTTATATGCGTGTTTGGTTTGATTTAAAATAAAGGTGTCCTGTTGTTTCTTAAATTTTGCCTTGGGGCGACAGATTGACAGCTGTTCCATGCACGCAAGCCACTTGTTTGGGGTATTGCAAGAACCAATCACTGATTTCGGACCCTCTACTACGTTCATAACATGTTAAATGTCATTATCTATTGGACCAAGTTGTAACAATGAAAGCTGTAACAATGATGCAACCGGAAGGAGATCAAATGACACGAGACCTGAATCACACACCTTTCCACACTTTCTACAGAGTAAATTCTGCAAAAGTCGACACTTCGAACATAAAAAGCTCTGAACTTTAAATATTAATTTATATAAGACGTGAAATTGATGACAAATTGGTCGAAGAAGACGATAACAAAGGCCGCGCGTGACAGCCGCGCGTGACAGCCGCGTGGGTTAAGGCGGGGGTACACATGAATTTGAATGAAATTTGAAGAGGTTTAAGGTGTTTCCCTCCAGTTTCCGTGTTGCCGCACCTATCATTTTTGAGCGGCCGTTTAACTAACTTCCCTTTATTGAATTAATATAAAACTTACACAAAATATTGTACAAAGTTTGAAGTTTATATGAGTGTAACAATTTTGTAAATCGGATTTAAACTTGCTGAGATAAACGAGAAATATTGAAATTACTCGAGTCTAAATTCCGAGCAATTGCGATGGCATCTAGAAAAATCAAAACTATTGCGATAAACTATGACATATGGCAAAGAAAATATCTAAAAATTAGAAACTTGTGTCAAGCCGATTTTGAGTAAATCAGAAAAACATTTCGAACTTGTGATTTTGCATGTGTATGAGCACATCCATAAGTTCCTCAATTAAGCTTATAAAAGTTTAATTTCTCAATCTCAAATTTACGCCAAAATGTGTGTTTAGTGTATGAGATGAAACTATGAAAGTTTGAAAGCGTTTCTCGTTTTAGTTTTGGAGATTCGATTTTCTATAGGAAACCATAGTTTTTTTGACTGAGTCCTTGATATTGTAGTTTTAGCGCTTTTCTACATATTTCAAAAACCGCGGGATAGATTTTTTTAAAACGTTTATGGTCGTTTCTTTATAATATGAACAACATTGTCTCGAAGTTTCATCTTGATTGAAACATTGCAACATGGTCAAATAAAATAATAAAGTTCACCTAAAACGCGATTGAGACTTTGTGTTTTGCGATTTCAATGTTTCTCGTTTATCTCCGCGATTTTAAATCCGATTTACAAAATTGTTACAATCTTATAAACTTCAAACTAAGTACAATATTTTGTGTAAGTTTTATACTAATTCGATAAAGAAAATAAAATATAAAAAGAATGCGTGCTTTACTAACAACGTCGCATTCCTTAGAGATACTTCCAGATAAACCCCGCTGCGTCTCAGCACTTACTAACAGATCAAAATTGTTCCTTTTCCTTTTTAGGCCCTGTTTCTAAGCTCCGAAGATCAGTTTCTTTAATCAAGAAAAATGGCGACCACGAAAGAACTAGATTTAGAAGGTAGATTTTGCAAAGACGCCGGGAATTTAAAATAACGAGAAAAGGGGACAACAGTGGAACCACGTTAACCCTTTAAATTCCAAGAGTGCTAAAGTTAAAACAATTGAGAAAGATCCCAAATTTCATTTTTGAAAATGCTGAAAAACAAACAGTATTAAAGAAAAGTACCTGTGCCGAAAACGTATTATTTGGATGGTGACATGATAAGATTTCGTCGACAGACTCAAAACACTACATGTCTCCATATTATAATTTATAATAATTATAATAATAATAACAATTTAATAATTAAGTGCGCAAAATTCATGAAAATGATCAGATGCGCATCTACTAAAATGCATTTAATAATTAAGTGCGCAAAATTCATGAAAATGATCAGATGCGCATCTACTAAAATGCATGTCTATAATCATTCACAACCAATTCTTTTTTTATGTAAATCTTCCGATTCATTGAAACATGCAGTTCTGGAGTGATCTGTTGACCTAAGAAGCCTTAACATAATTCAACGATAAGCATATAGTTTAACCCATCTCACCTACAATATAATTGCTATTTAAGTACTTCAATGTCCACCCAAACACAACGCTAAACCTTATGAGGAAATTTTTTATCCTAATTATATTTTGCAAACTCAGAAATATTACTTAACTATTCCTGTAAAATGTTGGAAAAAGCCCCTATACTTTTGAAAAAGAAACCAACGAAGATTTAAACGAGCAAGCTCTTATTTTCAGTGACGAAATCATCAGTTCTTTTTACTTTTAATTATTGTCCCACTTATTTCTACCGCTGTATGTTGTTTGTTCTCCTTATCTTAGTTTTTCGGCGTTACTTACATCCGCATAATGTGACTAAATTGTTCTATGCAACCAAATTTCTTATGCAAGTTTTTTCATCTGTATAAATATTAAATTACTACATAACGAAATTTAAGCAAGTATCGTCTTGTTAATATGTATAAAATCGCCCACATACATAACGAAATTTAAGCCACGCGATACTCGCTTATCGTTTTGTTATGTATGAGAGTACCACTTCATAACGAAAGTTAAGCTATGAAATACTCGCTTATTGTTTTGTTATGTATGAGACTATTAACATAGATAACGAAATTTAAGCGAGTAGTGATGCTTCCAACAACTGCCACCCCACGGCAAAAAAAAAAATGAGTCGAGCCTCCTTAACTCCATTTTAATTGTTTTTCTTTGCACAACAATTTACAAATAATTGAACTTATAATATGAAACAATACAACGATTTGCTTTTAATTTCAGATCATTATCACGCCGTAGCTGCCAATTACGATGAATATTATGCAGAACTTTACAATCAGGTTCTTCAAAGTGTAATTGAGAAAGTGGACTTACATCCTGAACACGTTATTGCTGATGTTGGAAGTGGAACTGGCTACCTTGCAGAAAAGCTATTCGCCTTGGCTAAGCTAAATAATCCAATAGTCTGTGTAGAGCCAAATAAGAAGATGCACCTAAAAGCTAAGGAAAGAGTGGGCGTCATTCCAGTTTTGGAAACCGCGGAAGATTATTTTAATGATGTACCCGTTCATGGCCGCTTTGACCGTGTACTGATGATACAATCTGATCATCATTTTGCTGATCCACTGAAGATTTTTAAGGGCGTGGAGAAATCCCTCCGTGTTGACGGCATATGCGCAATCTTGAATCTTAGGGGTCATTCTTGTTACTCGCTGTTTATAGAAGCAACAGGTGCCAAATTATACCTTAATGATAGGTATAAGGAAAATTGCAGAATGTTAAAAGCGGCGAATTTTGAGGTGGAAACGTTTTGGGTTGAAGGAAAATATAACCTGGGAAAAGCCAAGTTCTATAGCATGTTACGAGGTCGTTTTGTAAGTAATATATACAGCATGTCTGACAATGAAATAGAAGAGGGAATTGAAAAACTTGAACAGGGAGAATTAGGATTAATTAAGGATGACGATTTAATCGAAAATCGCGTGCGTTTCGTTATCCTTGTAGCTAAGAAACTACCTAAAAGCAATTCAAAAGTAGTGAATCTGCATGTAGAGTGACTAACCATTGATATAGATTATGAACTAATACATACCAGAGAAAGATGTAATGTTCATCGTGTCACGAGCGTGGGACGAAGAAAAAATCTGAGTCCCCGACTAGGATCGAACCTGTGATTGACCTTCTGCTCACCGTCATGCTCTAACCACTGAGCCTCGAGAGACTCGTCGCGAGTAAAGCCATATACTTGATAATTACCATTTTTTTGTTTTATAGTACCTATTTCTAATCCACTAGTTAGTGATTACTAATTATACTCATCGACTCATACTGATTTTTTTGAAGCGGTATTCAATTGAGTATCGAAAGTAATTTTGTGATTGCTTTGTATTTGCATTATATTGCAAGGCTTTGTGATTGGCTAAAAATTCTCGCGCCACTTTCTCGACCAATTAGAAGTAAAACCACAACCAATCGTGACTTGGCTGCACGCGTTTTCCCGCGCTTTGCGCCGGCTACATGTATTTGCTTCGCATTGTGATTGGTTCGTTGGGTCGTCGTCTTCGTCTGTTGTGATTGGCTGGAGTAATTACTTTCAATTGGTTTTGGTTTTACGACACTCGATTGAAAACTACTCTAAGCAAGACTCTGATATGATTTATAAGTGATTGAGCAATTGCTCTCACTCGTTATTATGTTATTATTAGTTCAGTATTGGTTTTAGTATTAGCTTTTATTATATAGAATTAACATTTTTATTTTGGTATTAATTAACTTAGTACTGCTATTTGTGAGATATAACTTAATGTTATTTGAATCTATTATATTCAATTATAATTAGTTCCTTTTAGGAGGATTCCAATTGATACAGTGACTTTAGACAACTCCAGTTACCCTCTATAAACAAGAGCGTTGTACGCTTTAAAAGGGCCAGCCCTTTAGGCTTTAGGTTCATTACAGCATGCTTGAAGAAGCAAAATAAACCGAGGGGCTCTTAATGTACGATGTAGATACCCTGCAGCCCACTACGCGCTTAATCAAGGGAGCTTTTTTTAAATGCTCTGTTGAAACTCAAGTCGGACGAAACTGCATTTTGTTTCAACCCCAATCAGGCAAAAACAAAGCTTTTGGCATCCACAGTGCACAAGCAAAAGACGCTATGCTAATGCAAATGGTTATTATAAACAGTTGTTTATTGATAACAGATTTGACCAAAGTCAGAATATAGTCAGTATACTTCTTTTTACTTACACTAGCAGATAAAGAAAAAGCTTCGAAAGGAATGTTCAGTGAAGACAATACACTTTATTATACAGCTGTATCTATGGCTCTTTTGCTTGTGACTATGTCCTGACTTTGTTCCAGCTGATACAGTTGCAACTGTAGGTTGTTCCACACTCGAGCCTCTTGATCATTATCATGGCCATCCATTTTTGTGTCATGAACTTCATCTTCAATGGACATTAATGTGAAGGTGACCCAGATCAAGTCTTAATGAAGAATTTAAAATAGTTAATAATCAGCAGTTCTGGTGGGTTTGATATAACTTCATCACTACTATACCATCATGATCATTGCAACATGAATCTATGTTACACGTGAGTTAATCATCAATTCTTTGACTGTTTCTACTCAGAGTCACGCCACTTATTCAATTACAGCAATCACCTTTTAATGTCATATTAGGCTGTTTAAAAACGCTGGCGAAATCTCTTTTATTTTACTGCACATTCGCTGATCACTGCCAGGGGCGTAGCAGGAGGGGGGGGGGGTCCTGGGGTGCCCGTGATCCCCCCCTCCTTTGTGAGATAATTTTAGTTAAACACAGTGTGGATGTCGGCAACAAGACAATTTGGTAAGTACCCTGGCTGTGACTCGGTGTGACTCGGTGTGACCAAATAGGACGTCCGTACAGCAAAACGCGTAACATAGGCGAGGGTCCGAACGTTGTTTCGTATTCACTGGACCAGCAAATACGCAAGTGTTTTGAATCGTTAAATCTAAATATTTAACCTGTGTTTATATGAAAATAAGCGTACCGTAGAACCCCTATTAAGCGGCCACCCTCTTTTTAGCGACCAGTTATGAAAGACCCGAATTTATTCTCACTATAATACTGAAAATATACCCCTATTAAGGGGGAAAACGTAATAAAGTTACATCTCAATGATGAACTGACCGACTGATCGAGTGCTCTTATCTGTTCCCTTATACAATAACTCGTTCAACGCTTTGCGTATTCACGAGATAAAAATAGGAACGAGAGAAAGAGAGAGATGTAAATGCACCATAATTTCTTCCGTCCGTCCTATCTAACTGACATTTGTTTTTGAATAAGCCGCGGTGCACTTTTTCAGATGTCATTTGCAACCCAACAAACACAGCTTGAAATTACGAATTGTATAATTAAGTTCATTGCACTTGCCGGTACCGAGGTACCGGCTCAGTGGAGTTTATTTCGGATTCCATAGCATCAAATAAGAGCTTATTCGAGGTGGGCTTCTTGCTTTAATAATCGAAGGTATTACGGTATCACTTTTATATAGAGTAAAGTGTACCCGTGACTATAGTAATCATAATTTATTTCTAGAAGTGTTGAGAATAACATCAAAATAATTTTGATTAGTGGCTAGCCTGACGTATACGTTTCGTCCCTGCCAAGGGACTCTTCAGAGACCTCTCATGCTTCGCTTGCTTTCTTGCTTTCTGGCCTTAATTAAATAAATTCGAGTCCTCAAATATAGGTAGTCAAAATCTTTTAATGACCTGACGGTTTCATATGTTGCATACGTCCAAGATACTTCTAATAAGTAGTTTATAATATAAGATCTGAACCTTTTGTATTCTATTTGCCCACCCCCACCTCACGCCCCCCCCCCCCCCCCCCCCCCCCCCCTTCCCTCCCCCAAATCACATGTTTAAAGGACAGTATAAAATACAAACAAGAACAGAGTCTAAGCTTTTATAGAAACGAAAAGATATAATAAATATTTTTTATGCGATTTTCTGGATAAAATTAAGACCATTACTTATTATAATGACATTTGTATACTCGTTATTCAATGACATTCAACTTGATCACTGCACGTGTTTTTGTTTCACTTTTTTGCAACGAAATTTGATTCGTGATTACTTCCTCTTAAATAGAGGCTCAAACTTAATTTGAATGAAATTTTAAGAGGTTTAAAGAAGGGATAGGAGAAAGAAAATGATTTTTGGAACACCAACAGACAGTTGATACCCACGCAAGAGCACCCCAGGTTGCTAGTGGACTAACTTGGTGTCCGTCTATTAATTATTAACTAAAAATTCTAATTTTAAAACTCCACAAAATCTTCAATATTTCTTATTTCTCTTAATTTTACCAATCCTTTGAGAAAAACTATTTCCTCCCAAACATACCCAAAAATCACCCAAAAATTTACAAAACACCCGGCATAACATATATAGATTCATGGGATGAGCATAGAGTTTTTGGATTGCTTGAAACGTGAACGAGATATTTCCATAAAAGCCATGTCAAGTGGCGGAAAAATGGCGTTTATGTTAAGTCCCGCCTTAACCCTTTCACTCGCAGAGTCAATTATGGAGACACGTAGTGTAGTCCTAACTTTTGAGTTTAATTTGTCCTATGGTGCGAGTATTTCAATGAAACCTCTTTAGCAGCACTTTTGTATGGTACCATTTGTTCAGTTTTTCAGTATTGTACAAAATGAAATTTGTTATTTTCTTGAATTTTGATTATAGGCACTCTTGTCAGTGAGTTAAGGGTTAATAATGTTTGTGTTAGACGCTTTTTAATATTAAGATAATATTTTTCTTTGGAAATTAGCGAAGTGTTTAAGCATTAGGCTAAGTGTTAGAGCCATTAGGAAATAACTTGAAGGTTCTATATCGACTGTGAACTCAGCCGAAGTTAATGACGCCGCCGGTCAATCGACCACCTAGAAGTTTCGATGCTGTTTTGGCTGATAAACAATTCGAATGAATTGCGACTTCAAGACCTCATCATAGTCTCGCTAATTCACAAGCGTGCATGAAGGCTGGTAACCTGTGGTAACACACATAAGAGCCGGCTGAAGGAGGTAAGTTACTTTTCAACCGCCAACTAACTTCAAGGTACGTTATATAAGAAAAGAAAATGGTTGTTTACAAGAGCATATTACAAACAAAAAAAATTTATAACATAGCTAGCAGAGACGCGCAATCAAATTCAGTCACGTAAGCGTGCTCAAAATCCCGATAGTGCACGCTGATAGTTTTTTCGCGTCGGATTTGATGCACAATTCCACCGGCTATGTTATAAAACAATTGGTTCATGCTTTTAGCTGTGCACTATCGAGTTATGGAGCACGTGGGAAGTTTGGTGAGCACTCAAGAAGCTAGAGTTGCCCTCGGCTATCGCCTCGGGCAACTCTTACGCTTCTTTCGTGCTTTCCAAACTTCCCACGTGCTCCATAACTCGATAGTGCACGCTAAAGCACATATGATGCCCGATTTAGGGTGTTAGCTCTATTGTACATTGTACACATTCATTGTATTAGATAAAATTATGTATTCTAATATATTCTATGGTATTGTATTCTATTGTATTGTCGTTCTTTTGTGCTCTAATATTCTATTGTTTTAACAAAAGAATAAGTGTTACCCCTAAATCGCGCATGGCTAAAGCATGAACCATTTGTTAAATTGTACTCCCAGCTGTATTGTAAACAGGTTTAAAATTGCTCTTTTTCTATTTAAAATTAAATGCCGGGTGAGTTGTTCGAAAGCCGATTGCCGATAACCCCGCTGATCAAGTACGCCGTCCCTCTTTCCGTAAATTTTACAACTGAAAATAGTTTATTGCGTCGACGAAGGAGACGCTTCCTAATCTTGTCGGCTAAGCGGAACGAATCGAGAAATGTGTCGGTACCAAATCTGCGCCATTTTGAAACGTCACAATAGTATCCAGCATTGTTAGCGCGTCGTCTAGGCTAAGCGGAACGAATCGAGAAATGTGTCGGTACCAAATCTGCGCCATTTTGAAACGTCACAATAGTATCCAGCATCGCGTGGAAATCAGGCATCATCCTGGGGAGCTGGGGTTTCGAAATGTCACATGTGAATAATCTATTTGTCTTGATTTAGTTTCGGATATTTTCCCGATTTTGGAATCGTACGGCTCAATATTTCAATGCCTAGTAAAAGTACGCAGTGGAAAAATTGGACGAAGGTTCTTCTCCGGACCAAGTAAGTTGTTGGGTCTCTTTGGAATCAAGCAAGAAGTTACAGATTTTCCTCGCTGCCGTTCTGGTATGTTTTGAATGTTCTATCTTGATTTTGCTGTGGTTCTCTGCCTGATTTGGGAAGCTTTCACCTAAATACCGACGTCGCGTTCTTCGCGATGTTCTACGGTACGGTGCAATTCGCTTATGTCTTGTAGCAATAATTCACTGACCGGCCGCGCCAGGCGAACGCAGATAATTTAACTTTACAGTGCTCGAAATTGCGCCTGTATCGGGCGCATTTGCGACTAAAGATTTCGCAGTTTTGTGACTAAAATTTATCTAGCTAATAAAGGAATTATATTCAACAGTCTTGTGTCTTACTTGCAATTGGTAGTTGTAATTTTATCCGAAAAATCTTGCGAAATTTCACGTTGAATGTTGCGTGACTGAAACGTCGAAATTTCTCATTTCCGGTTCCGGTATTGGTACATGTACTGAGGAGTATGATTTCAGAATCGGAGAAATAACCGAAATGAAATCAAGACAAATATACTATTTATATGTCGGAAAAATCTGAGACCTTTCGGAGTACACAGCACGGCAGGATTTTGCCCGATTCCACGGCGATAGCGTGAATTTGTTTGATGACGGCCCGACGTTTTTGCCTGCGTGACATGTCTCACGACATAGCCCTTTTCAACAGTGGCTGAATTAATTCATGAAACTGAGGTATTAGGCTAAGACGAGGTGCCAAGGAATAAGGAGACGCACTATAATCTATGATTACTACTAGTTTCCTAAAATTTATTACTTTCAGTCTGTTATATTTGTCGACGCACGATTTGACGAACAAACATTAGCTGCGGTTACACGTTGCAACTTTTACCTAGGTATTAAAAAGCGAAATAACAATAGCCAAGGCCATAAAAAGCGTGCAGCGGCTATTGTTATTTATTAAACAATTGGTTCATGCTTTAGCGTGCACTATCGAGTTATGGAGCACGTGGGAAGTTTGGAGAGCACGAAAGAAGCGTAAGAGTTGCCCGAGGCGATAGCCGAGGGCAACTCTAGCTTCTTGATTTCTCTCCAAACTTCCCACGTGCTCCATAACTCGATAGTGCACGGCTAAAAGCATGAACCAATTGTTTTATAACATAGCCGGTGGAATTGTGCATCAAATCCGACGCGAATTCTGGCGAAGCGATTTGCTCACGCTATCAGCGTGCACTATCGGGATTTTGAGCACGCTTACGTATACTGAATTTGATTGCGCGGCACTGCTAGCTATGTTATAATTCAAATTAATCGTGCAGCGGCTATTGTTATTTCGAATTTACCTAGGTAAAAGTTGCAACGTGTAACCGCAGCTAATAATTCAAAGTTGTATCGACTGAGTGGACTGAACTGAATTTATAGTTGGAACTTGGAACCTATCCCACTGCACTTCTAACAAATTGAACCGTGTGTCATTGGTTTAAAATGAAGCTTACCGGTATGAGCAGGCAGACGCCTCACCGGGGCAGGGACAGGTTAATCGAACTGTTGTTTTTGGCAACCATGTTGCAGGGTCACATGAACTGTAGATTGCGTAACGTTGTTTTCTACTGGTTCTCAGACAAATAATTATACGAATCTGTTCAGAAGACACGACACAAAAACGTTACTGCAGTAAAACCTGGTACGCTAACACTGTGTTTTACGGCTAGAAATGATGTCATATTACAAGAACTAGATTGCGTTACTTCTTTTATTTCTCGTGCATGGTAGCTGCATTGTGGTCGACCACGTGTATGAACTGTGAAATATTAAATGAATATGCAAATAATAGGAAAAATAAGGTGTAGAACAACTAAGAAGCCACTCCGGATTAACTCGACCTTTGGCATGCCCATTCCATGTATTGAAAAAAACTAGTGCAGCCTCGACCTGACTTGCGGATCACAAGTAATCTCCTTGCACACGCGACAAGGCCGTCGACAATACTTCGATCGCCAGTAGTGGATAACTTACGAACTTATCGTCTTAAGATTTCATTGAACGACGGAGGATTAAGAAGCGATCAAGGTAAGGTATGTGTTACTCGTCGGCGCCATAGTCGACCATAAACTCTGTAAACTGCAGGTTTTACTGTTGACAGATGGCCACATTAAAATGGGACTAAAATAGAGACAAGTGCTTTTTCGCCTTCCTTGGTTGCAGAATAACTCAGTTTTTGTTTCACCGATCATGTCTCGAACTAAATTTTGTTTGTACAGCAGCAGAGTTTTGTGATTATAATTAGATTTCTTTATCCACTTGAGACAAGTCACTCGAGAGGGACTAACACTATTAAAGTGCAAACACGCGGGGAACAAGTTGTATTATTTAGAAGTGTGTTTGCTTCCATGGCCGCAGTCTTATTATAGATCATATCATGATCAGTTACTGACCCCCTTGCGTGTCGATAATTTATCATGTCTTTGTTTACATGGGAAACTGAATGATGCCTAATCACGATGTATAAATAAATACCTTACGCGAATACGTTTTCGTGACTCAGAGCTCAAACTTAACCTTTGCGCGAAAATTGCCACAGGTACAGTGTATAAAAGTGTTCCACAATCCATTTGTTTGTGCACTGTCTTTTAAATACCTTGATGTTTAGAAA